>CANXYC011602353.1:0-24527 GCA_948193065.1 Aleurites moluccanus
ATAATTTGTTAAGCCATTTTGGGCTTGTTATTGTATTGCATGCCATATAGCATAGTTAATTGAGTTCTTCGTGGTACTGGTAGCATAAGCAACACCCGTACCCTAGGACCGTCATGGCTCCCAAGTTGGGCTGTGACAGTGTTACACCTTAGGACTATCGCAATCCGGAAGTGGGTCATGACAGAGATGGTATCAGAACTCTAGGTTACAGACAATGGAATTTAGATTATAGATGAATAGTACCCAAATTACAGAGGAATAGTGACTAAGTGCAGAATAGGGTAGAATTATGTATACCATGGAGCATAGGATTTCTTTTGTCGTCCTTTGTTGTTATCATCTGTTATTTGTTATTATTTTACATTTCTGTCATTTTTTGAGTAATTTTCCATTTTTCTCGACAGATTACAGAGATGTCCGACAATAGAGACAGAGATACCAGGGAGGCAGAGGTTACCTCCAATGAGTCATTGGTGAGGGAGATTGCAATATCAGAGGGTCCGTCTAGATCCTGACGGACTACATAGGATACAGAGAGGAGCGATGACCCCCGAAGAGTGGAGATGATGAGAGGATTGATGGAGTTACGGAGAGAGATGGCTGATATGAGGTGGGAGAGACAGCAGGTATCGCCACCACCAGCTCCAGCAATAGTGCCTCTACTTGTAGTACCAGAGGCTGTTCCAGTGGTACCGGATCCTGTGCAGCCAGTAGGGATTCAGAAGGAGCCTGCTGTACAGGGAGGTCGGAGAGTGATAGAGGAGGGTGGAGTATCGATGTTTAGCTTTCTGAAGCTAAACTTGCCTGAGTTCAGGGGAGATAGAGGCACAGATCCTGTAGATTTCTTGGAGGAGGTGGAGCAGGTAGTGAGGAGACTACCATGTTCTGAGTTGAGAGCTGTTGAGCTGGTTGGGCTGTTACTAAAGGGTAAGGCATGGACCTGGTTTTCTAGGAGGATGGAGCCTAGGCTTTGTGGTGAGTAGCCACCTTCATGGGCTGAGTTTCGGCAGGGTCTTATTGATGAGTTTATTACAGAGGGGGTGAAGACCCGTAACTTAGTTAGGTTCAAATAGTTAGAGTAGGGAGACCGATCTGTTGAGGAGTATGCGAAGGAGTTTATCAGATTGAGTAGATATGCTGCTCATATTGCACCTACAGAGGCTTATTTGATTAGTAGATCTCGGAGGGGTCTTCATGCTGCACTACATAATGCTTTGTTGGCTACTGAGTTTACTTTGTTGACTACAGTGGTAGATAAGGCCACACAGATGGAGGAGAAATACAAGACTGAGAGGGCTAAGAGGGACCAGAAGAGGAAAAGGGGAAGAGCAGCTCCCATCCTAGGCAGACAGAGCCAGTGCCTCGATTTAAGCAGAGATCATCATCTAGTAGTCAAAGGAGGAGGATATAGAGTAGGGGATCACTAGTGGCACGATCTATACTTGCTTATTCACAGGGTTCCCTGAGACCAGCTGCACAGACTCCCAGTATTCCTATTTGTGGATTTTATGGTTGGAGGCATGGAGGGGAGTGTCAGTTACAGTCGGGTGCCTGTTTGAAGTGCGGACAGCATGGTCACTTCATTAGCAGATGTCCTCTATAGGGTGAGCAGCAGCAACCATCTATTATAGTTTCTCAGTCAATGGTACAAGTGAGCCAGAATATGGGTAGAGAGGCTATAGGCAGAGGCAGAGGCAGGGGAGGACAAGCTCCTAATGGTAGTCAGGCTCCAGCTGGTAGGGGCCAAGGCAGAGTGTTTGCTGTCAACACCCAGGAGGTCCAGAGAGCAGACAATTTAGTTACAGGTACTATCTTGATTCAGAATGAGATTGTGGATGCTTTATTCGATTCTGGTGCTACTTATTCTTTTGTGTCACCACACTTTGCACCTAAATTGAATAAGGAGAGGAGATTATTAAATGTGCCTTTGATGATTGCTACTCCTATGGGTGATAGTGTTAATGTGGATTATTATTTGTCGGATTGCATTATTCAGATTGATAATAATATCTTGCATGCTAATTTGATTGAGTTGCCTGTGTTAGAGCTAGATGTTATTTTGGGTATGGATTGGCTGACGAGGCACCGAGCAGTTATAGATTATTATCGGAAGAGGGTTAGATTTCAGCCTGAGGGGCAGCCAGAGTTTGAGTTTCAGGGTGATATTCGGGTGTTCTGGGTTAACCTGATTTCTACTATCCAGGCTAAGAGGATGATTGGAAAAGGTTATTCAGCCTATTTGTCACATGTAGTGGATGTACAGAGGTCTTCTGTACAGTTGGATCAAATACCAGTAGTTCAGGAGTTTTCTGATGTATTTCCTGAGGAGTTGCCAGGATTGCCTCCTGATAGGGAGATAGAGTTTGAGATTGAGGTGCATGCAGGCATTGACCCAATATCTATTCCTCCATACAGAATATCTCCAGCAAAACTGAAGGAATTGAAGGTACAGTTATAAGAGCTATTGGATAAAGGGTTCATCAGATTGAGCAGTTCTCTTTGGGGTGCACCGGTACTATTTGTAAAGAAGAAAGATGGCTTTTTGAGGATATGTATAGATTACAGGCAGCTGAATAAGGTGACAGTGAAGAACAAGTATCCATTGCCTCGGATAGATGACTTGTTTGATCAGCTGCAGGGTGCCAGCCATTTTTCGAAGATAAATCTGAGGTCTGGGTATCACCAGTTGAAGATTAAGCAGGGTGATATACCTAAGAATGCTTTCAGGACCCGATATGGGCATTATGATTTTTTTGTATTGCCATTTGGGTTAACCAATGCACCTGCTCCTTTTATGGATTTGATAAACAGGGTGTTCAAGTCATATTTGGATAAGTTTGTCATTTTATTCATTAATAACATACTTTTCTATTCTAGGAGTGAGGAGGAGCATATGGAGCATCTGAGGATTGTATTGCAGACACTTCGGGAGCATAGGTTATATGCTAAGTTATCTCAATGCTAGTTCTGGCTAACTGAAGTGTGTTTCCTAAGGCATGTGATATGCAAGCATGGGATTAAGATAGATCCTCAGAAGATAGAAGCGGTTGCTAAGTGGCCTCAGCCTACCAGTGTTTCAGAGGTTCGCAGTTTTCTGGGTATGGCTGGGTATTACAGAAGGTTTGAGAAGGATTTCTTCCGGATTGCAGCTCCATTGACTAGATTGATGAGGAAACAGGAGCGATATGTATGGACAGATGAGTGTGATCACATCTTTCAGACTCTGAAGTATTGCCTCACCAGTGCTCCAGTGTTGGCATTACCAGTTGAGGGGGAGAAATTTACTATTTATTGTGATGCTTCACGGATTGGTCGGGGATGTGTATTGATGCAGATTGGTAGGGTAATTGCTTATACTTCTCGACAGTTAAAGAAGCATAAAGCAAATTATCTGACCCATGATCTGAAGATGGCAGCTATGATATTTGCATTGAAGATTTGGAGACATTACTTGTATGGATCGAAATGTGAGATATATATTGATCATAAGAGTTTATAGTATATATTTCAGATGGGTGAAGCTACTCAAGGATTATGATTGTGAGATCCTTTGCCACCCGGGTAAGGCCAATGTAGTGGCTGATGCACTGAGCAGGAAATCGATGGACAGTCTAGCTCATATTATGATTGGCAGGAGGCCACTGATCCGAGAGATCAGGGAGTTGGCAGATTTGGGAGTAGAGTTGGAGTTAGGATCCCAGGATCAGCACCAGGCTCTGATAGCCCAATTTCAGGTGAAGTCACTGTTGATTGATGACATTAAAGTGGCTCAGGACAGGGATAATTATCTACTGAAGCTCAAAGGAGAGGTACATAGTAGGAAGATGACAGAGTTTACAGTAGAGGATAGGGTACTGAAATGTGGGAAACACATATGTGTACCGGATTTTGATGGGCTACGGGATCAGTTTATGAGAGAGGCTCACTACTCAGCATACAGTGTACATCCAGGGATTACGTGGCCTGGGATGAAGAGGGATTAGCTCAGTTTGTGTCTAAATGCTTAGCCTGTCAGCAGGATAAGTTCGAGCATCAGAAGCCATCAGGGCTACTTCAGGAGATTGAGTTGCCATAGTGGAAATGGGAGCAGGTGACTATAGATTTTACAGGTGGCCTACTGAGGACTTCGAGGGGTTATGATTCTATATGGGTGATTGTTGACCGTTTGACAAAGTCTGCACATTTTCTGGAGGTTAAGACTAGCTACATGGCAGCTCAGTATGCACAATTATATGTGGATAAGATTGTGCGACTTCATGGAGTTCCATTGATGATTATTTCAGACAGGGGTACACATTTTACTTCTCAGTTTTGGCAGAAGTATCAGGAGGCCATAGATACCCAGTTACGGTTCAGTACTGCTTTCCATCAGCAGACTGATGGGCAGTCGAAGAGGACAATCCAGACTTTAGAGGATATATTGAGATTGTGTGTTCTGGATTTCAAAGGTAACTAGGATTATTATTTGCCATTGATAGAGTTCTCCTATAACAATAGTTATCACTCTTCTATTGGTATGGCTCCATTTGAAGCACTATATATTAGGAAGTGTAGATCTCCAATGTGTTGGGTGGAGCCAGGAGAGAAGCAGCTTGAGGGGCCAGAGTTGATTAGAGAGACTATGGAAAAGGTGCCTATGATCAGAGATTGGATGAGGACTGCCTTCACTAGACAGAAGAGTTATGTTGATCCAAAGAGGAAGGATGTACATTTTATTGTTGGTGATCATGTCTTCTTTAAGGTCTCACCTATGAGAGGTGTTATGAGATTTGGGAAGAGGGGTAAATTGTCACCAAGGTTTATAGGCCCGTTTGAGAATCTTGAGAAAATTGGTAATGTGGTCTATAGATTGGCTCTTCCACCTAGCATGAGCCACGCACATCCGGTTTTACATAACTCTATGTGACGGAAGTATATATCTGATCCATCTCACATATTGGAGGTTCAGGATGTGGATCTCAGTGATGACTTGTCTTATGAGGAGTTTCTAGTGGACATCATTGATCGACAGGTCAGACAGTTATGGAATAAGGAGATCCCGATGGTCAAAGTGCTCTGGAGAAATCAGTCCATGGAAGAGTGCACTTGGGAGAGTGAGCAGGAAATAAGGAGAAGATATTCATTCCTGTTCCAGCAGTGATGTATGTTTTATTTAAATTCGAGGACGAATTTATTTGTAAGGGGTAGAATGTAATGCCCTATAAATTTCTAACTCGCATGCATGAATTAGTTCTCAGTATATGGTTCACAAGTCTTGAAATGATGGAAAATAATTTTAGAGACATAGTTAGAAAGTGAATTTATTACTTTCCCAGAAAGCGGCGGTGTAGGAAATAAAGCCGATAAATTAGCAGTCCGATCAACTTCCAACGGAAGAATTTTTTAAGTTAACCTAGGGATAAAAGATCACCATAAAATATGTGTAATTTTGGTAAAAATAAAGAAGTGAAAATCATTTAGGAACACTGAAAAAGTAATCAATGGCAAAATGGTAAATATAAGGAAGTTTAAGGTGAATAGTGAAAATGGATCCGTCAGAGTTATGGAATGACTCTAGAAATATTTTTATAAATAAGTATAAATTAAAATAAGCCTATTAACTCCCCACTTTAAATTCTAAATCCTAATGGAATTGACAGAATAAATTACAGAAGATTTTGGAGCAAAGTGTGATATATGAAAGTTTGGGGATTAAGTTGTAATTTGCCAATAGGATTTTTCTATTTATTTCAACACTTAGACAAAATTTGCAACTTCTTCTTCCTTCTCCTTCTTTGGCCGAACTCATCATCATCTTCTCCCCATCCATTTCTTCTTTATCTTTCACCAAAATTCTTAGAAAACTTAAAGAAAATTTGAGTTCTAACTTTGCTCTACCTATATCTTCCATCAATTTGCTTGATAGCTTAAAGGAGACTAAGGAAAGTTGGCATAAGGATTTCAGGTTCATCATCATTTCAAGGTAAGGAGTTACTTTGTTTGAATTTATGGTTTATTTGGATGATTTGGATGACGAAATTGATGGGTTTGGTGGTTAATTGCATCAATTGATGCTAATTGATAGAAATGCCTGATTTTACCTAGCTTATTTGAAGTTGTAAGAAAGGGTTTGATGATTTAGTGTTAGATTATGTTAATTGATGTTAGAATATGTTAATTGAATGTGAATAGGTAACTAATTAGTGATTAATTTGTTGTAGAAATCAAGTTGTGATGAAAGTGTTCTATTTGGTTCAATTGGAGGAATTCGGTGGAATTGAGCTTTTCAAAGCAATTTGAAGTCTAATAAGAATCTAATAACATGTCATTTATGTTGAAATTGAATTTGGAAACTTGGTATGGAACTTCACTTTTAGCCGAACTAAAAGTTACTATTCATTGCCTTGTTTTTGCTTGAATATTTGTCTTGTTTCCTTAGCCAATTTGAGCCATTTTGATATTTTTTTATTATTATTTCTTTGATGCCTATACTATTGTTGACAATGTAGCTTGATGTTGGTTGAATTGGGCAAGTCAATTTTACACCCTAACCTAACCTATTGGCTTGCCATTATATGCCCACCATGTGTTTGATGTAATGCCTAGTTCATTTGCCTTTGGCCTATTGCTTTGCATTCCGTAGGCCTACCATTTGAATGCCATTGTCACCAGCGATGTTGGCCTGCCGACTTTCTTTGCCGAATCAACTTTTGTTCTATACCTTTGTTGTTTACCATACCACTTATCATTGATTGTACATTCCATATTGCAATGCCATTGTTCAATTGCTATTTGATTTGAAAAATATTAAGCTTATTGCCATTGATGATACCATTGTTATATAATGGTGTCCATTGATATGATATTCATTTATATTGACCCAAATGTGATTTGACAAAGCTGTCGCACTGACAAGGTAATGGGTACATACTGTCGGCAATGTGCACATTGATATTAATGCCCTAGCTGGGAGGGGTTATTGGTCCCGGCCATAGGACTTGATTAGTCTTATGCTTACTTGATATGTGATCGACTGTGTGATTACACATAGTCTGCGTATTTCAGGGCCCTATATCTGTCTTACCATATGATTCCATGACTTGATATGACCATTAAATTAATAAGAAGCAATTAATAATAGAATTACGATAAGCAATTAATATTGGATTTATTTAATCAAAAGTTAGACAAATCAAGTCAAGAAGTTGGCTCAATCAGCATGCCAATATCGCTAGCGATGATGGCATTCAAATAGTAGGCCTATGGATGAAATCAATGGTAGGCCTATGAATTTGAATTAGGCATTTCATTGAACACTTGGTGGACATTATTCAATAGACATTTTGGCAAGGTTTTGGTGCAACATTAAAATTGTCCTAATATCAAACAACAAGTACACAATGTAGGTTATTCAATAGGCATTTGGTTTCCAACAATAAATAACATATAAAAGATCAAATAGGCATTGAAAACCAAGGAAAAATAAGGCATAAACATAGGCAAAAATGCCTTAATGGCATTCGGCCAAGATGGCATTTTCAAGGTTGATTTCCAAAATTTAATTAAATACATTTGGCATGACAAATGATGTATATTAAACTCACCTAGCACTTCAAATTACTTGAATTGCACACTTTGCCATAAAAGTCTTCAAAGTTGGCAAAAATGGCAACTTTTCAATTCTTTGATCTTTACATCGATTCAATCACATATAAATCATCTATTACTCTTCAATTAATATATTCTAACCTCAATTAACACATATTAATGCCAAATCAAAGATTCATTCTTCACAACTTTGAGTTAGGGTTTTCTATTTAGGGAAAACCTATCAAATGCATCAATTGATGCAATTAATCACTTTACCCATTCTAATTGACTTCTAAAACATATAAATCAATATTAAACTAAGAAAATCATATCGTTACCTTGGATTAAAGAAGTGGCTGAAATCTTCATGCCACCATATCTTGAAATTGCTTGATTTTTCAAGCTAAACAATGATAGAAATCAAAGAATCTATGGTTTAATTCAAGGTTTCTATAAGTTTTCTCTTTGATTTTTCAAGAAAAATGGATGGAGAATTTGGAGAAGAAGCTCACAGACAAACAATGAAGAAGAAGAAGAAAATGGCCAAAAATCTCATAAGGCATGCTTATATATTATGTCAAACTTGGCAAATTGCATTTTGGTCCTTAAACTTTCCATTAATCACACTTTGATCATATTTTCTTCTGTAATTTATTCTGACAAATCTGTTAAGAATTAGATTTCAATGTGGGAATTCAAATAGCTTATTTTTATTTATTCTTTATTATAAAAATAGTTTCAGAGATATTCTAAAACTCAGACAGTCGATTTTTCACTATTCCCTCGAAGTTCCACTTATTTATAATTTTTCCATCACTTATTTTTTCAATGCTCCTAAACATTTTTCACCTCTTTCTTTTTACCATAATTACACATATATTTATGTGATTTTTTACCCCCCAGTCTGACTCAAAAATTCTTCAGTTGATCGAACTGCTATTTCCCGGGCAATGTTATTAACACCGACGTTTTCCCGGAAAGTAACTCATATGCATTCTAACTGTGTCTCAAAAATTCTCTTTAGTTATTTTAATGTTCCCAAACCAAAAACTGAGAATAATATAGTTTAATGACAGTAGCATTTTCTAGGGTATTACACTTTATGTTCTCGCTGCTACATAAGTATGAAGTTAAGTAGTAGCCGCTACAAACATGTCACCATTGCGATTATGGAGTCCAGAAAGTCCAAAAGCATAAGGATCCTAGTAAGCAGAGAAGTAGCATCCGTCACAGGAAGTAGCACCCCTACTGAGAAAGCTCAGAAACACAGTAGCCTTTTGGAGATATTGGACGATAAGTCACAGCCACTACATGTTAAGTAGCGCTAGCTAGTTATGAAATTCACAACCGCTACAAGTCAAGTCGCAGCCATAAAGTTCTTCATCCCAGGACAAGTAGAGCCTACTACTTCCTTTGTATCTGTCGCTATATTTCGAACACTGACAAAAAAATAGCCAATGGAAGTACAAGTTTTTGCATTAAATGCACATTTAATACACCCAAACGGCTCTATTTGGCTAAAGACTATTAATATGAGTAGGTATGAAGTTAATAAAGAATTGAACAACCTTTGTTCTTGCATTAATTCATACTATTGTGCATTTAAGAGTTCTTGAGCTTATTTTTGAGTTTTCTAATTGCAAAGAAAATTAGTTGTCATTCTTCAAGGTTATTAAAGAGGAATTAATTTCTGAGAGTTGGGTAAAAAATAAATGGT
The DNA here is from genome assembly GCA_948193065.1 of Aleurites moluccanus. Lineage (NCBI taxonomy): Eukaryota > Viridiplantae > Streptophyta > Magnoliopsida > Malpighiales > Euphorbiaceae > Aleurites > Aleurites moluccanus. The sequence continues at coordinate 9,287 of CANXYC011602353.1, forward strand.
TAATTCTTTATCATCTCTTTGTAATTCTTTTGAATTGTGTGTGAGCCTTATTGTAAAAACACATTGTAAGGTTTAGTGTGAGCCAAAAACACATAAGGTTTGATCTTGCACCTTTGAAAAAGATCAAGGCCAATGAAATACTCAAGTGTAATCTTAAGGAATGGATGTATGCTTTTTTTGTCGAACCACTATAAATAATTGTGTTGAATATTTCTTAATCCAACCCACAACAAATCCTTAATCATTTTAAGGTGTAACAAGCATATAGTATTATTGGACCCATGTGAAACTCTTTGTTTCATATGTGGTTAGGTATAGAACTGTTCTAGTGTGACGGGACCCTTTATTCAAGCCATCTAGCCTTCATGTAGTTAAATCTTAGAACTGGATCCTAGGGCCCATGAACCCTAATAAATCAAATGTTATGTTCATGAAACAAAATTTCCACATGTATACATGCACACATGCCATGTCCATACAGAGACCATGCATTATAGACTTATGGACCAAGAGCCAAAGAGTGAGTAGCCAAACCCTAAACAGTCTCCAAATCGAGAAAACTTGAACAATTAGACACTTACCCGAAAGATGTACATACCTGACTTGTACATCAACCTAACAATGAACCTGACCCGCTTAAATAAAAAACTGTATACCTGTGAGGCCTCACCCGAGCACCTCAACCGGTCCGCTTGGAATTAGAATAATTATTTGGGTGATTTCTCACGATTGAGGCGATATTTGCACCTTTTTTGTGAATTGCACTTTGATTTTGATTTTTGAAAATAGATTGGGAGTCGCCATCTTAAGTTATTTTTGTTGGAAAAACTTAAGGTAAAAATCTATTTGTGACTCCAATTTTATCCCAAAGGAAAATGTACTAGACCTTCGAACCAGGTTGGATTCGGGGACTAGGTTTTTAATTGAACTTGACTTTTAATTTTAAATTTGACTTAAAGCAATTTTTATGAACAACTAAAGAATGACATAAAATGAATGAATAAATAAATAAAAGAAATAAAGCGATTTAAAGTAAAAAAAAAAACAATAAAGTAAATTAATTATTACAACTAAAAGTCCCAAAATAAGGGCTATCATCTCTAGCCCTTATGGGTTCTAGATTGATCACACATTCCCCAAAAGTATAATTTTGAAGAAAATAAAACAAGCAAATAAGCAATGTAAATTGGAAAAAAATGGTTTTCTAACATTTTTGGATTTGTAGTTTTGAAATCGCTTGCCTGCATATCCCTTGGAATAAGAATAAAAACTCATGCAGTTCTTCCTTCTTGCGAAGGAGTTAGTATGATTTTATCATGTTTTGTTCTTTATTTTTGATTCTTTACCAAATTAAAGAAAAGGAGAAAGGAGATAGATTTAAGAAACCTTAGACAAAAAAAAAAAAAAAAAAAAAAAAAACCCAAGTTTAGGAATTGGTACCTTTTTCTTATTGTTCGAGGAGGCAGCGGTCGGAGTACTTTTCCGGAACGGAATTCCACCTTATGAAATGATTTGAGGAAAGAGAGGCGATTGGAATGCCTTTTTGGAGTAAAATTCCTCTTCGACTTAACAATTTTCTTAGGAAAATTCCAAATTAATTTTTTAGATTAATTAAAAATTAATTTTGAGGCTCCACACGTCTCGATTTTGTCCTTATTTAGATCAAAGAGAACTAAAGCAATAAGAAAGATAGGTAAAAGAGAAGGAAAATAAGAAATCAATTAGTGACAACCCAACCTAAAATGATTCCAGGTCCCAGAACTAGGTGAGGGAGGCTCTATATTTATAATAGAGGCTTAGGGGTCAGGTTTCATCATTTTCCAATATGGGATTGATGACAATGTGCTAAAAAATGAAGCTGCCATGGGCATAAAGGAGAAGTGCCATCAGAGAGGGAAGGCGACAACAAGGCCCAAAGGGGGCAGTAGCCTTGGCTGCCCAAAGTGACAACCCAAGCTGCCACCCCCAATGCCTCTCCCTTGGGGTGGCAGCGAGGGCTCGTAACCTTTTTAATGTCTTTTGAGTCCGTCCGTGAATGGCTTAAGTTCTAGTTAGTGTTTTTAGGCTTGGCATAAGGTTGAGGGGTGTAAAAAATCAGTATTCATAGCTGCCCCATCACGATTGTCCATTTTAGATGTCAAATGTGATCTTACTGAACCGAGCTATTTCTATCTATTTGAAACAAAATAAATGCTTTTTAGGCACATTTTGAAGTATTTGGAGATGTGCAGGTCTTATCTGCCAAGCTTTGGTCAACTTTTAATTTTTTTATATTTTATGTTTATTTTATACAAAACAGGAACATCCCAGGTCAGATTTGGGCAAATGATAGCTCTATGGATAGAGAAAAATCATACAGACATAATAAAATTGATGGTACTTCATTCTGACTTGAAATGATCTGAAATTGCATCTTTTCTGAAAATCAAGACATCCCTTGAGAGCAATATAGCCCTGATCAAGGCACTAGCTGAGTGGTGGAGAGATACCACTAATACTTTGCATTTTCATGTGGGGAGCTGACAGTTACTCCGATTGACCTGTCGATGCTGACTAGTATTCATTTCGAGACTCGTCACCTAGATCTTTGCTCATATTGGAGGACCACTTTTTCTCTTGAGGATCTGGTTTAACTCATAGGTCAGGATCCTCCTCAAGATCATATATCAGTGCCCCACACTTGACTTTAGGCTCGCTTAAAATAGATGGAGCCTTTTACAAAAGAGATATTTGATGCTGAGGTTATAGCCAGATTGATGATGTTGATTCTGGCGGGATGTACATTTGGCCATACCCATCGAGACATTGTTAATCTGAATATATTACCAAGTCTAATGGACCTGACTCTGTTAGGTGAGTATGATTGGGTTGGCGCTATTCTGAGCACCATGACCTGAGAGATGTTTGTTCTGTCTCAGGGACCTTTAAATTCTTACGGAGGGACTTACTTCATCTAAGAGGTTCGCTCTATAACTTTTATTTGAATTTTTGCTTAGTCTTTCTGTTTGACTTTCTGCTTGAATGTTTGAATTAGGTATGGGCTTACGAACACTTTTTGATGCTTTCCCCTGCTACCAGTAGCCCTAGGCTAGATGTATTCCCTGTTGGTATTCGGTGGAAAAGGGAATACTGGACTAGTTTTGAATTTGCGTGAGTTCAGGATGATTCGAGCATTTTTCGGAAGCATTGATACCTTTCAGGTACTTTCCAACTTTATTTTTGCTCATATTTCATACTCTTTATTCACAACAATCATTTTTTGCAGGTTCAGCCGAAACCTTAAGTCAACAAGATACAATTAATTCCCGAAAAGCTTGATCTATGCACCACCCTGGCTTGTCCTCTACTGTTGCTTTGCTCTCTACATCATAAGCTATACTACTTGGGAGAAAGGGTCAGAGTTCAGACTATCAGTAGGTGGATGGTCCCAGCGCATCCACCAATTGACATGAGATGGAATATGGACATTCGGGCACCGGACAAAGCTTATAATGGTCTTCCAGTTAATCTATATGTGAGTCATTAAGATGACTATGTGACCTTCTGTCGTACCCATCTGATAGGCCCTATTGATGATCCATGTAGGCATTTAGAGCGCCCATCTGATAATGTGGGACCTTCTTTTATCAGACCTTCTTTTATCAGACCTATCCTAGTACATAATCTGGGTGCATTTACGGGTCCTTCTTCAGTTGATCCTAGTGTCGGCCCTGAGATCCGGATTGATCCTAATAGGGTCCCTTTAGGTCCTAACTACTAGCTTATTGTGGATATTTCTTATAATGATGGAACTAGTGAGATGCAGATATACCATATTCTAGATGTGGTCCATCCTTTGACACCGATTTTTCCCGATAATCCCGAGGTATGTTCATGTTTAGCTCTTGGTTTTGCTTTTGGAAATGATCCTTAGCAAAACATTTCTGATCTCGTCATCTCATTTATGCAGATTACTATTGAATGGGCTCAGAATAATTACCGAATAGGGAGCAAAATGGAGCAGGCTTTAATGGGCATGCTGACCCGTCTTGAGTTTCAAGCTAACCAATCTCGCCCATCAGAGGACCCCCATCAGTGCCGCTAGAGAGACTAGTAGCTCATTTAAGCTTTTTCTTTTCTTGTTATTGCTTTTGCTTTTTTTTTTTTTCAAATTATGATTTATAGATGACATTATATATGTATGGCGTTATGTATGCATGAAATTTTATAACTTTTCTACCAGACTTCCCATGTAATGAAGCAAACTTATGTAAATTATGTGATGTTGTGAAATGTTATACAATTTTATATCTAAAAGTGCAATTGAATGAAATCAAATGCACTAAAATGCCCTAAAATGCCTTAAAATGCCTCCCGAGACCCTAATTTTTTAAATTTTTGCAAATTTCTGCGAATTTTCGCTCAGGAAAAGGAGATGCCACTGGCCAAAGGAGATGGTGCCGCCAGCCATTGAGGGTGGTGCTATCGGCCCCCTATGGCTGTAATTCCCTTGCACTTAGTGATGCCACCCACAGTGGGTGGCGGCACTGGACTATTCTAGCGTGCCCTAACCCGTTTTTCAGCCTTTTTTCTATAAAAAGGGCTCCCCTTCTTCTTAGAAAGTCACTCTAACTTTTTGCCACTTTATTCTGCACATTTTTATTTATTTATTTTTTCTTTGTTTCAACTCAAGATGGAGCCCTACTATAGTCATCATATGTTTTTTTGGACTAAGAACCTGAACAAGGTCGAGAAATTTAATTTGGGTAAGTATAGAGTCAATTCTGTTTTGACCCTGAGAGGTGTGAAAGTGGACTGGGACTTTCTTAAGGCCTGTCTGAGATTTTGGGACCTTGTGGACCATGTGTTCCGATTTGGCACTAGCATAGAGGAGATGTGCCCCACTTTTGAGGAATTAAGTGTCATCCTTGGTAGCATCCCAGATGCTGCTTTAGCTGTTCCCAAATACCAGGTATGGTATTTTCACTCTTTCAAGAGGCTTCTATGGTAGAGTCATGAGCTAGCCAGCTATATAGTGGTAGAGGGTCAGATTAATCTGACTGCAGTCATAGTGAAATTCCAGTATACAAAAGATCTAGGAAACAGGCTGAGACAAAAGTGTAGGATGACTAATTTGGTTCTATGTTTAACTGTTGGATGCCTATTCTTCAATTCACCTGGCTGGAGAGATATCCGAGTGGTGGAGCTGATTGCTCAAATGGAGCAAGGCTCTACTATTGCCAGTCTGATTTTGGCAAAGACCTTGCATAGTGTAGATGGCAATTATAGAGTTGAAAGGCCCTGATCTATTAGCCCAGTCATACTACAGGTAAAAAAACACTTTATACTTCCTTTTTTCTTCTTATTCTTATTCAGGTTTCTTTTTCCAATCACCCCTTATTCCTTTCAAGTTTGGCTTAGTGATGGGCCCTCCAGATAGGATGCCATATTCTGCTGCTCAGTACCGAATGCAGAGAACCTTAATCCGCTTTGACTCAGAAAATGAGTGGATTGCCTAGATTCTAGAATTGGGCCCTAAAGATCTACTTTGGCATTGTTCCTAGTATGGGATTGACTCATTTGTCACTATAAGCTATGGGTATATGATGGTCTACCTGCTGGGTATCTCTATGACTTCATTCTATCAGTCTCAAGGTGCTCCTCCCACTGGAGCTGTGTTTCCTACTTCTTTGATTACTAGACATGTTTCCCAAGCCATAATGAATGGCTGGAGGCGATCCATGTGCTTTGTGCGACATGTTGGCTTATCTGGTAAACAAGAGGATTATGATGCTTGGTTTATCATGGAAGTATGGCCTATTGAGAAGATTAGGCGGGTAGCCTTGATCACGAAACTGGAAGCAAACATGGAGATTGAGGATTCTGGGACAGAGGGGGTAGCAGGACCAGAGGTGATTGTTGTGGCTGAGGACAGAAATGGAATGGAGACAGAGGTAGTTGCTGCAAACGATGGGGATCTCAACAACACGAGAGATATTCATCAAAGGAGGAGGTGGACTTAGACCTTGACTATTTTGGATTCCCTCTTTTACATTATGTTTTTTAGATTCCTTTTAGACTTATCTTTCTTCTTCTTTTTTTATGCTGAGACTTTACTTTATATTCATTTATGTTAGAACCATGGATTAGACATCCACTCTTTAAAATGAATAAAATAAGACAAAATTTTCTTCTTCTTTTTTGGACTTGTGCAATAACTTGATTTTAACAGACGAGACAAGATAGAACACGAATTTTGACTTTTAAATGAAACTGGATTAAATAAAACTGGACTTTAGCTGATTATGACATGAAATCCAATTTAAAATAAGGGCATATTTTTTATTTTTTTATTTTTTTTCAATTTTTTATTATTTTAAAAGATTTTACTTTTACCCAAGCTACCCTTTCAGGTTTTAAACTCGACAAGCACGCAAAGAATTCAAATAAAACATTGCAGTCATATGGCACAAAATGATATTTTTATTATGAATTGGACCATACCCAGAATGGGCTACCTACTTATCTCCACAACATAATAGTTACTTTGTTATATTATACCCATTTCTTTTTTAGGAGCATCAGGTCCACGTAGTTCTTATTCATAAAATGCATCATAAAACAGAAAATTACACAAAATATCTCTTTAACTGATCGAGATTACAAGGATTTGAAAACTCATTTTCATCTAAATCTATAAGAATGGCACCTCCGCCAGACAGAATCTTCTTGAGCACATATGGGCCAACCCAATTAGGTCTGAACTTTCCTCTTGGATCGTGAACTAAAGCTCTGATTTCTTTCAACACCAAATTGCCTTCCTCTAATCCTCTATTATTTTATTTTTTTATTGAAATGTTGGGCTAACCTTTGCTGATACCCCTGAATCTGGTAAAGTGCATCCATTATTTTTTTATTGATAGCATTTTACTAGTCATGGTATCCTTTAATCCACTCTATTTCACTAAGCTGATTTTCCCGCACAACCCTTGCAAAGTGGATTTGCACTTCAATTGGAAGTTTTGCCTTCATCCCATATACTAAAGAATAAGGAGTTGTCCCAGTTGGCATGTGAATGAAGGTTTGGTATCCCCATAATGCAAATGGAAGACGTTCATGCCAGCTTCTGTGATTGGGGATCATTTTATGCAGAATGGTTTTGATGGTTTTGTTTGTTACTTCGACTGCCCATTTGGTTTGAGAACGATAAGGGGAAGACCAATGATATCGAATCTTTTCCCTTTTAAGCAAGCTTATTACTTCCTTTTGAAAATAAGATCTGTTATCAGTGATGATCTCGAAAAGCAATCCAAACCGATAAATGATGTTAGTTTAAATAAAGTGTGCTACCTTTTTAGAATTCAACACTTGATAAGAGGCTGTTTCTACCCATTTTATGAAGTAATCTATTGCCACCAAAATATATTCATGCCCATCGAGGATTTTGGACTGTTGCACCCTATAACATCAATGCCCCATTTAGCAAAGGGCCAAAGAGTTGCAGTAGGGTGCAAAGGAACATAGGGTTGCTTATGGAGCTTTGCAAATATTTGACACTTGTGACATTTATGCACAAACTTGGCACAATTCTCATTCATTATAAGCTATTAATACCCTAGATTTGCGATTTTTCTGGCTAAAGCAAAACCATTCATGTATGGGCCTTCCTCACCACCATATACCCATTCCATAATTTGTCGAGCTTCCTCTTTTATCATGCATATAAGGTGGATGTTATCTCAAGCTCTCTTATATAACACATCACCATTTGGTATGAAATTACTGGCCAATTGTCTTGTAGTTCTTCGATCCGATTTGGATGCCCCTTCTATATATTGCTCATTTTTTAAAAAATTGAGTATGTCCCAATACCATGGCTTGCCATCGACTAGCTAAATTTTCATACATGTTGTATCATAACCTGGCTGTCATTGTACTTCAATAACCATAGGATAGACAATTTCATTTCCCATCATGTCTATCATGGAGGCCAGGGTTGCCAAAGCATCAGCAAACTGATTATTAGCTCGAGGTAAGTGATGGAAAGATAGTTCATGAAAATTTTCAGCTAGGTCAGTTACACGTTGATGGTAAGGAACCAAATGCTCTTCCTTTATCTTATATTTGCTAAGAGCTTGTGAAACAATTAAATTGGAGTTCCTATAGACCTCTAGATAATCAATCCTCATGTTTATGGCAACCTCTAGACCGCATATGGAAGCCGTATATTCAGCTTCATTATTTGTCACCTCAAAAGCTAACTTAATGGCCATGGTTAAATGATACACATTTGGTGTGACTAGTACTATCCCAGCACCATAACCCTTACTGTTAGCTGCTCCATCAAAGTATAACTTCCATACTTCAGGCTCCAACTCCATAATGTCCTCATCCAGAAACTCGAGCTCAAATGGTTTATCGTCTATCGAGGCAACAACCAATTGATCAGCTATCACACTCTCTTTGATGGCCTTCCTTGGAATATATTTGAGATCAAAGGCTACTAGAACTGCCAACCATCATGTCATTTTGCTATCAAGAACGGGACTCTCCATAAAAAATTTCAAGGGGCTCTTGTCAACAAGAACATGCGTAGTGTATGATCCCAAATAATGTTGTAGCTTATGGCATACCCAAACCAAAGTGAGACACAACTGCTCGATTTGATTGTTCTTGAGTTCATGAGCAAGCATGTGCTTGCTTAAGTAATAAACGGCATTCTCTTTATGCAAGTCTACGATATTTTGAGCGAGCATTGCCTGTAATACCCTAGAAAAGCTTATCATATTTTTATAAATAAATTTATCAGTATATGGTTTGAAATTATCGAAATGACTAAAGATAATTTTAAAAACTCAGTTAGAGCAAAAACGAGAAATTTTTTCGGAAAATATCAATGTCGATATCGTTGTCGCAAAAAATAGCAGTCCGGTCGACAGATGAATTTCTAATTCTGACTAAGGGGTAAATGATTATGTGTATAAATGTGTAAATACAGTAAAAAGAAAGAGGTGAAAATATTTACCAACACTGATAAAGTGAGAGATGACAAAATCGTAAATAAAGGAAACTTTAGGGGTATAGTAGAATTTGGACAGTCTGAGTTTCAGAACGGCTCTGAAACTATTTTTATTATGAAGTATAAATAAAATAAGATGTTTGAATATTTACTTTGAAATCCAAATCCCGACAGAATTTTCAGAATAAATTACCAAAGGAATTTTGGCAGAAGCACAATTTAAGGAAAGTTGAAGGATGTCACGACCCGATCTGGCAAGCCGCGACGGTCCTAGGGTTTGGGAGATGTTGAGGCAACCAGCACCCGTAGAACCCATCAATCACATCAATACCATAACAATATTGAAGCGGAAACATCTACACCCATCATCAATCATATAACAGTCTATATTCATACACTCACATAAGCACTATTCATTCTGTCACTCTGTCATTCATTCTTTAACTTTCTGAATTATTATAGTCATATCATTAATTAATCTCCAATATTCCTAGACATACATGTTCATACACTAACTATATCATACATAACACATGGAGCATCTAGGATAGAACATATAAAATATTCAGTGTTTAAAATAATTACACTGCTATAAAACTGCAGAATCCACAGAGAGTCAAAAAGCTTGGATATCTACCTCCTACTCGGTACTTGAAAGGGTAAACAGTGAGAGGGTGAGTATATATGATACTCAGCGAATCTAATATGCATTGACCAATAAAATAGGTAATGGAATATCAATAAGCAATAGGCAGATAAAATAAATGAATCAATCTGCTCAGAATCTCTGTAATACAGAATCAAGTACAAAATATGACTGTAAGTAAACAATCACATCAATGGAATGTATATCACATGAATAAGATGGAAAATGATAGATATAGAGCCATGAAACACATAGAAATGTGTCAAGTACAAATCACTCATATAAATAAACATAAGACGCATCAGGTCTTATGACTAGGACATCCCTTCCTAATTCAGGGTACTATAACAATACATTGTGCAAAATGTTGATAGTATGAACTCACTACCTTATCAGGACGGCAACTCTGTCAAATCACCTCAGAATCAATTCAAACAATATCACGTCAATAGATACCATTTTACAATAATGGCATCATCAATATCTGTAACTCATCATCAATTAATTCAATGAGCAATAGAGCCAATAAGACATCAATAACAATTGATTATGCGATGACCAATGGTCTAGCAACCAACAATGGGATCAAACATAAGTTGGACATTTAATACAAAAAAGTTGACTCAATTGGCATGCCATTATCGGTGGCGACGATGACATTGAAATGGTTGGCCTATGGATTTTTGGGTTAAGCATTTTATCGAACATATTGTGTGCAATATTCAATAGACATTTTAGCATGATTTTAGTGCAACATTGACATTGCCCCAATTATCAACAACAATATACAATGTAAGAAATTCCATAGGCATTATATATAACTCAATAAACATCATCAATTATATCAAGTTGGCATGCAAAAGCCATAGGAAAAACAAGAACAAAACTAGGCAAATTTGCCCTAAAGTGGTTCGGCCACTTTAGGATTTTCACAAATAGTTTCCAATTTGCATTTTAACAATTTAGGCATAAAATATGATGCATATAAAACTCACCTAACACTCCAATTCACCAAGCAAAATTGTTTTACTACCAAATTCTTCAAATTTCTCAAAGTAGGCAAAATCGGCAATTTCCCTCAATCAAATTTTTTACAACAATTCAACCATCAATTAATCATCAATTAACTTCCAATTGACTTATTCTATACTCAGTTTACACATCCTAATCCATTTGCACAGAATCACTTCATACAACTTAGGTTTAGGGTTTGAAAATTGGGTAAAAATACTATATGCATAAATTAATGCAATTAAACTAATTACCCAATCTTACTAACATCAAAAAAAACCCTAAATCAATCATAAAATTAACCAAAACAACATTTTACCTCAAATGTGTGAAGTGCCCGAAATCTCCAAGTGAAATTTTCTTGAAATTTTCTTGATTCCTATGGATGGAAAAGGATGGAAGATGGATAATCTTGTGTTTAAATCAAGTTTCCATCAATTTTCCCTAACAAAATGGAAGAAAAATCAAATGTAAATGGTGGGAGAAAGCTATGGATGGAAAGAAGAAGAATGCCAAAAAAGAAGAATGCCAAAAATTTACTAAGTGTGGCTTTTATAGTAAGTCACATTTAGCAAATTTCTTTTTGGTCCTTCAACTTTCCTAAAATTATGCTTTTGCCACATTTTCCTTCGGTAAATTATTCTGACAATTCCGTCGGGATTTGGATTTCAAAGTGAATATTCAAACATCTTATTTTTATTAATACTTATTAATAAAAATAGTTTCAGAGCCATTCTGAAACTCAGACTATCGAAATTCTACTATACCCCTAAAGTTTTTTTTATTTACGGTTTTGTCATTGCTTACTTTATTAGTGATCTTAAACATTTTTCACCTCTTTCTTTTTACTGTATTTACACATGCATACACATAATCATTTACCCTTTAGTCAGAATCATAAATTCATCTGTCGACTGGACTGTTATTTTTGCGGCAGCGATATCGATACCGACATTTTCCGGAAAAGTTTCTCGTTTTCGCTCTAACTGAGTTTTCAAAATTATCTTTACTCATTTCAATAATTTCAAAACATATACTAAGAACTTTAATCATAAAAACATTTTATACTTTTATAGGATATTACAAAGGACCAAAAGGAAATTTGCCAAATGTAACTTACTATATAAGTCATACTTAGCAAAAAATTTCCCATTTTTGTTCTTCCTTGTCCAAAATTTCCTTCTTCATTTTCCATTGATTTTTCTTCCATTTTGTTAAGGAAAATCCATGGAAACTTGATTTAAACACCATATAATCCATCCTCCATCCATTTTTATCCATAGAAAACAAGAAAATTTCAAGAAAAAGGCACTTCAAGATTTCAGCCAAAGCATCAAATTTAGGTAATTTGTTGCTTTGTTTGATGTTATGGTTAGTTTATGTTAATTAGATGTTAGTAAGATTGGGTAATGTGTTTAATTGCATCAATTGATGCAAATAGCATTTTTGCCTAATGTTTAAACCCTAAACCTAAGTTGTATGAATTGATTTTGTGCAATTAGATTAGTATGTGTAAATTGAGTATAAAATAAGTTAATTGGAAGTTAATTAATGATTAATTGATGGTTGAATTGTTGTAGAAAATTCAATTGAAGAAAATTGCACAATTTGCCTACTTTGAGGAATTTGAAGAAATTGGTGGCAAACCAATTTTGCTAGGTGATTTGAAGTGTTAGGTGAGTCTTTTATGCATCATATGTTATGCCTAAAGTGTTAAAATATCAATTGGAATCCATGTGTAAAAATCCAAAAGTGACCGAACCACTTTAGGGCAAATTGCCTTGATTTTGCCTTAGTTTTTGGCTTGTTTTTCTATGCCAATTTAATCCATTTGATGATGTTTATTGATGTGTATATAATGCCTATGGAATTGCTTACAATGTGTATTATTGTTGACAATTGGCGCAATGTCAATGTTGCATCAAAATCTTGCCAAAATGTCTATTGTTAGTTGCACACCAAGTATTCAATAAAATGCCTAGACTGCCCATAGACTTTTGGCTCAGTACATCAGCTACTATATTAGCTTTGCCCAGATGGCAAATGATTTCACAATCATAATCCTTAAGAAACTCAACCCATTTATGCTGCTGGAGGTTCAGATCCTTCTGCTAAAATATAAATTGTAAACTCTTATGATCAGTATATATCTCACATTTAGATCCATACAAATAGTGTCTCCAGATCTTCAGTGCAAATACTACAGATACCATCTATAAGTCATGTGTCGGATAGTTCACTTCACGCTTCTTTAACTACCGAGAAGCATAAGCAATCACTCTCCGATTCTGCATCAAAACACACCCCAATCCAACACAGGAAGCATCACAGTATACTGTAAACTTCTCACCCTCTGATGGCAATGCTAACACTGGAGCACTAGTGAGGTAAGACTTCAAAGTCTAAAAACTATCTCATATTTATCAGTCCACATATATCGCTCCTGTTTCTGAGCCAACTTATTCAACGGAGTAGCAATTTTGGAGAAATCCTTCACAAACCGCCTGTAGTACCCTGCCATACCCAGAAAACTACGGACTTCAGAAACACTGGTAGGCCGAAGCCAATTGGCAACTGCTTCAACATTCTGAAGATCCACCTTAATACCATATTTACAAATCACATGCCCAAGAAAACACACTTCTGTTAGCCAAAACAGGCATTTAGACAACTTAGCATACAGCTGATGCTCTCGAAGTGTCTGCAAGACAATCCTCAGATGCTCTATATGCTCCTCCTCATTCCTGAAATAGATAAGAATGTCATCAATGAATACTATGACAAACTTATCCAATAATGGCTTAAACACCCTGTTCATCAAATCCATAAATGCAGCCGGTGCATTAGTCAACCCGAATGGCAACACCAGGAACTCATAATGTCCATATCGGGTCCTGAAAGCAGTATTAGGTACATCACCCTTCTTAATTTTTAACTGGTGATACCCAGATCTCAAATCAATCTTCGAGAAATGACTGGCACCCTGCAACTAATCAAACAGATCATCTATCCGAGGCAACGGATATTTGTTCTTAACTATCACCTTATTCAACTGCCTATAATCGATGCACATCCTCAGAGATCCATCCTTCTTCTTTACAAATGACACTAGAGCACCCTATGGAGAACTGCTCAGTCTAATAAACCCTCTATCCAATAACTCATGTAACTACACCTTTAATTCTTTCAATTTTGCTGGTGCCATTCTATAAGGAGGAATGGATATCGGATCGGTGCCTGAATACACCTCAATCTCCCTATCTGGGGGCAATCCTGACAATTCTTCAGGAAAGACATCAGGAAACTCTTGGACTACAGGTATCTGATCAAGCTCTATAGAAGTCTTCTGCACATCTATTACATGAGCCAGGTATGATAAACAACCTTTCCCTATCATCCTTCTAGCCTGGATAGCAGAAATAAGATTGACTTTAAATTCATGTCTATCACCCAGAAATTCAAACTCTTACTGCCCCTTAGGCTGGAATTTAACTCTTTTCTCATAACAATCAATGACTGCACGATGTGTCGTTAGCCAATCTATACCAAGAATCACATCTAGCTGTAACACAGGCAGTTCTATCAAATCAGCATATCAAATGTTGTCATCAATCTCAATCACACAATCAGGATAATAATTATCCACTTATATACTCTCCCCATAGGTGTAGCTATCTCCACACTCAACATCTGTCTCTCCTTATTTAATTTAGGTGCAAATTGGGGTAAAACAAAAGAATGCGTAGCACCAAAATCAAACAATGCATTAGCAATCTCATTCTGAATCAAAATAGTACCTGTAACCATGTTATTTGATCTCTGTGCCTCCTAAGTATTTGTCACAGCCCAACTTAGGAGCCATGACGGTCCTAGGGTACGGGTGATGCTTATGCTACCAATACCACGAAGAACCCATCAATAAAACTAGATGGCATGCATACACAAAATCCTTCACTAAATCATTTTGGCCAAAACCATAAATTCTCCATTCAAACCCTTTTTCAATTCTAATCATACAAACATCATTTACATATGCCAATTAGTTCATCCAAGCTTTAAAACACCTAACTAAAACAACATAACATCAAACACCATTCAACATTGCATTCGGCCAACTTGAACAACACACCAATTCATTTCATTTTCAATTTCCAACAATGCCAAACTCATTTCCATAATCCAAATACTTCATTCAACCATTTAAACACCATAAACCAAGCAAATCAAACCAAACCCTAGGCATATTTCAATTCGGCCAAATGGGAAAATTGTCCAAACCAATTTGTTTTCAAACTTTAAGTTATAATTCATATCACATACAAAGAATTTACCAACCTTAAAGCTTTAAATCAATTAAAATCACATAATTTAACCTAGTTTCCATTTAGGTTTCAAAACCGAATCTAACTATCAAAATATTCATCCAAACTCAAAATAATAACAAGAATCACCATATAAACATAATTAAACTTATAAACTTCCAAAGAAATCAACTTACCTAATTTTCTCCAAAGCTTTCTTTTAGTTGTTTGGTTGCCCAAATAAGCTTTTCCAAGAATTCCAATGCCAAATTAGTGTTTAGGATG
>CANXYC011602357.1:0-16774 GCA_948193065.1 Aleurites moluccanus
TTTTCTTTATTCATGTAATAGCTGATATATTTAGATTAGGAATATTTATTCTGTTACCAAAAATACATTGTATAGATTATTATTTATTGGAATGAAAGCAAAGGGAATGGTATTCAGCCATTTACTCAAAGATTGTTAAAATTATGTCTTTAAGAACATGAAATGATCATCACAAAGTCCTGCAGCATCCAAAACAGAATTTCTGAAATTCTCAACATTCTCATTTGAAATTAATAAATTCTCCAAACATACAAAATCAATAATAACACTACAAAAATGGTAGATATTACAATTATTTTTAAAAAATATATATATATTTAAATTTTAAATGGTTATTTCTCTTTAGCAGTGGAATCCCACTATCAAAAGGAAATAAATCAAATCCCTAAATAAAAATTCAACAATAGAGACGGAATCCCATCTCAAAACTGTTTAAATGAATCCAAATTTAGGGGTTTGGAAGCCAAATCCATAAATATAATTTCAAGTCAATTTTTATGAAAATTATGAACAATTAAAAATTATAAGATGAAGTTTAGGAGCTATACTGAAATATATCCACCGGAAATGGGACCAAAACTCCAAAACGACCTTTCTTAAATAGAGATATGGCCACTAAATAATAGCAAATGTCCCTAAGACCACCAGTCCTAGTTTCGAAACCTTAATCACAGGATTTTTACGCTTTAAGCACTTACCCAAGAGATGGTTAATAAAGCAGGTGCATAATAGGCACACATCTGTTTATGTTTGAGAGAAAGACAAAAAAGGATAGAAGCTATGAGGTCATTCTGAGAGAGAAAAGCAGCAACAGCTCCATGCTACATCACTTTTAGGTCCCCTGGAACAACTACCATAATACACAAAGCAAAGAACAGCAGGAAAAAAGATCAAAGCATCAAAGGATAATACCATCCATTTCATGAGCAATTTCCCAAGATAGGACTCATAACCACAGGAAGTAAAAAGGGAAACTGAATCAGATTCAAAGTATCTAAGAAAAATTCCATGAATATAACTCTGGTAGGCAGTGAAGGGTGGGTAGTCAAGTAACAAAACCACAAAACATAGGTCCAAACCAAACCCAAAGCAAAGTAACAGATCTAAGAAAATCCAAATCAGCAATACAATGGATTGAGCACCAAAATAAACATTAAATCCATAGAACAATGATATAGAAACCAGACCCAACAAACAAAATTCCAAAATCACAGGATATAGTTGAACCTCTGAATCGAGCTCGGGATGGAAAACCTTAATAACAAATGAGTTAATTCACAGATAAATCTAAAGACACAGATTACAAAATAGGAATTATATCATCGCAATCCACCAAAACCCCAGTATCTAATTCTCATAAAATCAAAATAGACAGCTCAAAACCAAAGTCGGAACCATAAACCCAGTAAATCGGTATCGCAGAACTGCAAGTAGGAAATCAGAAATAAAAGTAGATGGCATCGTTTAACATTTTGGGCTCCGATTTAGTCTATTGATAAAAAAAAAAGAACCAAACGAAGAAAGTATCGTGGTTGAATATAAAAAAAAAAAAAAAAAAAAAAAAAGAGCAAAAAAAGGCCAATAAACTGAATCACCAAATCATGAACGGAAAAGAGTGCGGTGATGGAAATCGAGAAGAAAAGGGGTTTTGCGTTTGATGGGTAGTTTCAAAACGGAGGAAGAAGAAGAAGAAGGGAGTCTTAGATTAAGAGAATGGCAATGGAGAATGGGTTCTGTGTGAATTGTAATGGAGAGGAGAGGGAGATCAAAGAGGCAGAGTTTTTTATTTCTCTTTTTTGTTTTTTTGTGTGTTTTTTTTTATGATGGCTATTGCTTTCTTTTGTAAAGGAATCAATTAGGGTAAAAAAAGAAAAATACTAAAGCGCCCCTCTCTTCTAATTTTGGAAAATTCTAACCTATGAGCTGAAATTTGGATTTAGATTTGATTTTGGGTATTGGGCATGAATTTGGGGTTTAATTTTTATTCTTGGGCCTACTGATCATATTTTAGTCCAACTATAAAATAATATTAATTAAAATTAAAATAAAGCAATAATAAAATAATTGAAATTGAGCAAAAACTTAAATTCAATTTTATTTTTTCTTGTTTTGTCAAAATATAGATTTTTTTTTAATTATAAAATTCTTATTTCTTTCTAAATTTTAATTTATATTAATATTTTAATCAAATTGATAAAAACATGAAAATCTTATTTTTTTTTAAAAGAAATATATTTTTTATAAAAGACCGGACAAAATATGGTGTCTACAGTTGTCCCTCTTTACTAATTTTTCGTTTCAAAATGAAACGAAAAATGAGTGAAGATAAAAGACATATATTTTGGCCAGACAAGTTAAAAAGACACCTAATTAACCCTGGATTACATGATAAAATTGAATTGCAAAAAATTATTTTTTTGATTTTTGATTTTATATTTATATTTTTTTATTTTAAAAATGACATAAAAAATTAAATCAGACATGGCAATGAAAAAGTAAATCTTGAAAATAAAATCAGGCATGGCTTGAAAAAATAAATTGGGCATAGCTTAAAATTTAAATGGCAAGAAATTAAAATGCATGGATCTTAATCATTCGGTGCATGAATTGAAATTATATGACAGGGAATTAAAATGCATGAATTTGAATCATTCATCGCATAAAAAAATTTAAATGGCAGGAAATTAAAATACATGAATCTGAATTATTCAGTGTATGACAGGAAATTTAAATGGCAGGAAATTAAAATGCATGAATCTAAATCATTCGGTGCATGATAGAAATTTAAATGGCAGCAAATTAAAATGCATAAATCTTAATCATTCAATGCATAACAGGAATTTAAATGGCAAGAAATTAAAATGCATGAATCTGAATCATTCAATGCATGACAGGAATTTAAATGGTAGGAAATTAAAATGCATGAATCTGAAACATTCAGTGCATGACAGGAATTTAAATGGCAGGAAATTAAAATGCATGAATCTGAATCATTTAGTGTATGACAAGAAATTTAAATGGCAGTAAATTAAAATGCATGAATCTGAATCATTCAATGCATGATAATAATTTAATGGTAGGAAATTAAAATGCATGAATATGAATCATTTAGTGCATGACAGGAAATTTAAATGGCAGTAAATTAAAATGCATGAATCTGAATCATTCAATGCATGACAGAAAATTTAAATGGCAGGAAATTAAAATGCATAAATCTGAATCATTCAATGCATAACAGGAATTTAAATGGCAGGAAATTAAAATGCATGAATATGAATTATTCAGTGCATGACATGAAATTTAAAATGCATGAATCTAAATCATTCAGTGCATGACAGAAAATTTAAATGGCAGTAAATTAAAATGCATGAATCTAAATCATTCATTACATGATAGAAATTTAAATGGCACGGAATTAAAATTTATGAATCTGAATCATTCATTGCATGATATAAATTTAAATGGCAGGAAATTAAAATGCATGAATTGAATCATTTAGTGCATGATAGGAATTTAAATGGCAGGAAATTAAAATGCATGAATCTGAATCATTTAGTGCATAACAAAAAATTTAAATGGCAATAAATTAAAATGCATGAATCTAAGTCATTCAATGAATGACAGGAAATTAAAATGCATGAATTTGAATCATTCAGTGCATGACAGGAAATTTAAATGGCAGTAAATTAAAATGCATGAATCTGAATCATTCAATGCATGACAGGAATTTAAATGGCAGAAAACTAAAATGCATGAATATGAATCATTCAGCGCATGACAGGAAATTTAAATGGCAATAAATTAAAATACATGAATCTGAGTCATTCAATGCATGACAGAAAATTAAAATGCATGAATTTGAATCATTCAGTGCATGACAGGAAATTTAAATGGCAGTAAATTAAAATGCATGAATCTGAATTTTTCAATGCATGACAGGAATTTAAATGGCAGAATGAATATGAATCATTCAGTGCATGACAGGAATTTAAATGGCAGGAAATTAAAATGCATGAATTTCAATCATTCAATGCATGACAGAAATTTAAATGGCAGGAAATTAAAATTTATGAATCTGAATCATTCAGTGCATAACATGAAATTTAAAATGCATGAATCTGAATCATTCAGTGCATGACAGAAAATTTAAATGGCAGTAAATTAAAATACATGAATCTAAATAATTCATTGCATGACAGAAATTTAAATGGCAGGGAATTAAAATGCATGAATCTGAATCATTCATTGCATGACAAAAATTTAAATGGCAAGAAATTAAAATGCATGAATCTGAATCATTTAGTATATAACAGAAAATTTAAATTGCAGTAAATTAAAATGCATGAATCTGAATCATTCATTGCATGACAGAAATTTAAATGGCAGGGAATTAAAATGCATGAATCTGAATCATTCATTGTATGACAGGAATTTAAATGGCAGTAAATTAAATTGCATAAATCTGAATCATTCAGTGCATGACAGAAATTAGAATGGCAAAAAATTAAATGAATAACAAAAATTTAAATGACCAAAATTTAATGAAATGAAAGTAGTTTCAAATAACTTACAATCATGAGATCAGCTCGTCTTGCCCCTCTTTAAGAATGTTCTATATTTGAGAGAAGTATGGAGCTTAATATTGAAAATAAATAAAGAAATAGTTGGATCATGGTTAGGGTTGCTTTTGTAAGGATAATTAACTTACTGAAATACATACTGAACTGATATATATACGAGTGTAAAATCCAAACAGTATTTAACAATATAAATTTTGTCATTGGTGGACCAAAGGAAAAAGTCATATGAGCCAGCTCTCACAATGGGGAGACATTCGGACTAGATAGAGAATCAAACTTGAACCCAAGAATATCAAATGCTGTCTTAAATCCTGATGAAATGAGAGGGAAAAATAAGTAAAGAAAAGGCATGGCATGAGTATGGTGTTTTCTGGATTTGAGATGTTAACTAATGGTCTTTGCACACCCCTAAATATGTCACTCCTCCATTCATGATATTTACCCTCATACCCCCACTTTGATCTGAAATACATAAATGTCTTATTGTGCCAGTCTTCAACGCGTAGATACTATCTGTCAAATGCGATTTCTTCCTTTTTATGAGATTTAGATTAACAAATCAGTAATAGTAGAATTGTTTCCAAATATTTGCTGAAATAATGTTTATCATGTATAGCCAGACTGGAAATCGGTGAATTTATTGAAAAAAACCATCCAGCAATAAAGAAGAATTATTTGAAAATGAATGTTGTTTGTTTTTTAGTAATCTTGAAAAGAAAAGAAGAGAGGAAGGGATAAAGAAAATGATACTATTGCTCCTGCATGCCGACTTTGTCTAAACTGTAGAATATCATGAATGATTATTTTCCAGAGTTGAATGATAATTGACTTATGTATCTGTTCGATATACCCCCTTATTTTGTCCTTCCACTAACATCCCTAAATGTTTTTGCCCCTGTAATCTCCCACAACATGTTTGCCCTTGTAATTCCCTGTTTAGTTTTCAAGGAAATCTCGTTCCAAGTTTTCATCCCTTTTTTTTTTTTTTTGCCAAGAACGCCCTTTTCGGGTTTTATTCTTGCTTTTTATATGTGCATGTAGAAGCGAACAATAAAAAAGAGTAACAATGAGGCAAAAGCATCATTCTATTAAATATCAGGCATAATATATTTTTACAGCATCTGAATTTACAAGCCTAAGGACATCTTCTCCATCCATGATGGTTAAAATAACGCCTCCTCCTGAGAATGCTTGCTTCACTATATATGGGCCTTCATAATTAGGTGCCTATTTGTCCCTTGGGTCTTCTTGATTTGGAAAAATTTTCCTCACAACCAAATCTCCAGGCTGAAACTCTCTTGGGCGGACTTTCTTGTTATAAGCATTGGCGATCCTTCTCTGATATAGTTGTCCATGACAAATAGCATTTAGGTGTTTTCCTTCTATCATATTTAACTTCTCGTATCGAAGCCAAGCCCATTCTGATTCTTCTAATTCAGCTTCCATCAACACCCGTAAAGAAGGGATTTCCACTTCAATAGGAACCACTGCTTCCATTCCATAAACAAGTGAATATGGAGTTGCTCCAGTAGATGTGCGTACTCCAATACGATAAGCATGCAAAGCGAAAGGCAACATTTCATGCCAATCCTTGTAAGTGATCACCATCTTCTGAATAACCCTTTTGAGAGTTTTGTTAGCTGCCTCTACTGCTCCATTCATCTTCGGCCTATATAGACTGGAATTGTGATGCTTGATTTTAAATTGCTGACATAACTTCTGGATCATGTGCCCGTTTAAATTCTAAGCATTTTTTGTGATCAATCTTTCAGGTAACCCATGACGACATATTATATCACGTTTCAAGAATTGAGCACCTACCCCCTGTGTCATATGAGCGAATGAAGCAGCCTCTACCCATTTACTAAAGTAATCAATTGCCACAAGAATAAAACGATGCCCATTTGATGCTTTCGGAGTTATAGGCCCTATCACATCCATTCCCCACATTGAAAAGGGCCATGGTGCCATCATATTATATAAAGCATGAGGAGGAGTATGAATTTTATCTGCGTATATCTAACATTTGTGACATTTTCGGACATAATTGATGCAATATGTTTCCATAGTAAGCCAGAAGTATCCTTGTCTTTGAATTTATCTTGCAATCATATGGCCACTAGCATGGGCACCACAATTTCCTTCATGAATTTCAAACATTAAAGATTGTGCTTCCTTTGCGTCTACACAGCGTAGCAACTCGTGCTGCGATCTTCGTTTATAAAGAACTCCACCACTTGGAAAGTACTCAAGGACAGTTCGACGAACCCATTTCTTCTCATGTTCATTAGCTCCAGGGGGTATTTCCGCTGCAAAGCATACTGTTGAATGTCATAGAACCAAGGACGACCATCCAATTCCTCTTCGATCACCATACAATAAGCAGGAGTAGATTTGGCTATAATTCGTAAAGGCTACACTATACTGCCCTCTTCAATTTTCGTCAAGGAAGCTAAAGTGGCCAATGCATCAGCAAATTAATTATTGTCACGATTCAAATGACTGAAAGTAATTTCTTCAAACCCTTCGAGAAGCTAAGTGAGGTATTTTTGATATGGGATTAACTTGGAATCCCTTGTTTGCCAATCACCATTCACTTGATAAATTATCAAAGCTGAATCTCCGAAAACCTTCAACTTTTTTACATTTAGTTTAATGGCTGCTAGTAATCCACTGACACATGCCTCATATTCTACAATGTTATTAGTAACCTCAAAACACAATTTCATAGCTACTGGAAACTGCTTCCCATAAGGAGAAATGAGAACTGACCCAATCCCACTTCCAGACAAGTTGACAGCGCCATCAAAGTACATTGTCCATATATCATCTGAATCCAACACTTCCTCTTCAACTGCATTGATGTACTCATCAGGGAACTCAAACTCCAACGCTTCATATTCATCCAAAGGGTTCTCAGCTAAGAAATCGACAATAACAGTGCCTTTAACTACTTTGCGGGTCATGTACTTCACATCATAAGAAGACAACATGGCTTGCCATTTGGCAATTTTTTCGGGTATATAAGGGCTTTCTAAAACATATTTGATAGGATCCATCCGAGAAATGAGCCAAGTGGTGTTATTCAATGTGTATTGCTTTAAACGATAAGCAGTCCATGCCAAAGCACAGCAAGTACGCTCAAGTGTCGAATAACGAGTTTCATAAGCTGTAAACTTCTTTCTCAAGTAATAAATGGCTCTTTCTTTCTTACCAGAATCATCATGTTGTCCCAAGACACATCCCATGGAAGTATGTAGAACTGCCAGATGTAACAGAAAAGGTCGCCCTTGTACTGGTGGCACTAAAATAAGAGGATTTTGTAGATATGCCTTAATTTTGTCAAAGGCTTTCTGACACTCTTCATCCCAACCTCCGGAGTAGTTTTTTCGTAAAAGGTGAAAAATCGGCTCACAGGTAGCAGTCAAATTGAAAATGAAATGGGAAATATAATTCAACTTTCCCATGAAACTTCTGACTTCTTTCTCTGTTTTTGGGGCCGACATGTTTTGAATTGCCTTAATCTTATCTGGATCAACTTCAATACCATCCTTACTAATAACGAAACCCAAAAGCTTCCCTTTTGTAGCTCCAAATACACATTTATTGGGATTAAGGCGCAACTTGTATTTACGAAGCTGTTCAAACACTTTTCAAAGTACAGCTACATGACTCTCTCCTACTTTGGATTTGATTACCATGTCATCCACATAACACTCAACTTCCTTATGCATCATATCATGGAATAAAGTCACCATAGCACGCTGGTAAGTTGCTTCGGCATTTTTCAAACCGAAAGGCATTACCCTATAGCAAAATGTGCCCTACTGTGAAATGAAAGTGGTTTTTTCCTTGTCACCCTTATTCATCTTAATCTAACTATAACCAGAGAAACCATCAACATATGAACATCTTTCCTGACCCGCTACATTATCCACTAAAGTGTCTATGTGTGGAAGGGGAAAGTCATCCTTCAAACTATAACGATTCAGGTCCTTATAATCAACACACATGCGTACCCTGCCATCTTTCTTCATTACAAGGACTACATTAGCCGCCCATTCAAGGAATTTCACAACATCTAAGAACCCAGCCTCATACTGCTTCATTATCTCATCTCTAATTTTTATCTGGATATTAGGAGCCATTCGCCTCAATTTCAGCTTGACTGGTTTAACTCCAGACATGATGGGGATTTTATGGGTAACAATTTCTGGATCAAGACCAGGCATGTCATCATAAGACCATGCTAGTAATTCAAGAAATTCCTTAAGCAACATCAGCGCTTTCTCTGTTTCTTCGTACCTCACTATTTTCACCTCCCTAACTTCCTCTTCTGTTCCCAAATTAAATGTTTCAACTGTATCACCAACTGGTTCTATACCCATCTCCAATTTGTCAACCAATCTCTCTAACTCCTTTGACACTTCTATCTCATCAACCTCATCTGAAACTTCCTCATTTATGGTATTTATAGGTCTTTCAAAGTCAAGTGCAGGAACCTCAGTATCAGAGGAACACGATTCCATGATAAGTGGGTCATTCTCCCTCAGCGCAATAAAAAGAAAGGAAACAAATGGGAGACGACACAATTATTTAATTGGACAAATTTATGGCAACAAAAATTAAAAGATAATGCATAGAACCATGAAAATGTGAAAAATGGGAAGTTTCCTAAGGAATTCATTAAGTATTCTACTAGATGACATAGTAAAAATAAGAAAAAAAATGACAAGAAATAAAGTAAAGAAACACAAAAAGGATGGAAATTCAATTATCCAATAATGGCTATAACATGAATAACATTATTCAAAAAAGACTTTCAGCAATTCAAAAATCTCCCAATTAGTCAAGGTCTGATCCTCAGTATATGGAATAATCCACCGATTGATATCACCCTTCATAGCAATAACATTGATTGACAATTTTCCAAACTGCTCCGCCTCCTTATCGGTGACCTCCTCTATCACTGGTAGAGCATTATTTATAGTAGCTGGGATCGGAAAAGTCTCACGGATGTGAGGAATGAATGCACTTCAATCTTCTATAAACATGTTATCCCAACGTTGATCTCTTGCAATAAACCGATGCAAATGAGAGGAGTATCCAGTATATCCCAAACCTGCTCTGTTTTCTACTTTGACTGGTAAAATAGGCTCCACTATGCCTTGAAGTTTGACCCCTAACCCTTTGCAAACCCTTGTCGAATCATCATTTTAGCAACCATGTTTGATGCATTAGAAAACTCTAAATCAAAAGTATGGTATGAACTTTCAATTGCTTGTTCCGCAGCTTCAATATAGGGAAAAGACTGTGGTTTAGAAATCAAAATATCCTCCTCACCCTTAACTATGATCAGTTTCCCATCCATTACATACTTAAGCCTTTGATGTAGGGATGAAGGTATGGCTCTAGCAGTGTGAATCCAAGGACGCCCCAACAACCTCATCTAAAACTTTCTGTAAAGTATCCTTGTGAGTCTTAGAACTCAGAATCAGAGCTAACAGAGAAATGCGGGCAGGAGATTTCCTTAACTGCTCAATAATATTATAGTCACTTTGCTTCATTATTTTTAAAAACTCATCTTCATCTTTCTCTTCTTTGCCCTCACCAGCAACAGCCTCCTTACCCTTCTATTCCTTCTCTGCTTCCTTGGTCAGGTTAACTTCATCTAGAATAATCAAAGGCTCTTCAACCTGAGGTTTCCCTTTCCTCAATCTGTATACATCTTCTGGGGCATAACACCTACCACTCCGAATGATATAATCTACACTCTATCCCTTTTCCTCTTGAATCAACTCTGAGTTGGCTAATGGGGTGGTATTTTGTGGATTGGTGGGAATGTTTGGGTCAAGATTTGACATTGGTTGGGCCATCTGAATAATTGTGGATGGTGGTCCCATATAAGTGATCCTCGATTTTTGAAAGGATTGTGTTTGAGGGGACTGTTATTGGGATGTTGGGTTATGAAAGGAAATGATAGGAGGAGAATAGTTAACTGTTCTGGTAGTGCTACTAAAAGTAGGTGGTGTATGCATTTGGAAGTTGTAATTCCATGGGACAGCATGAGTGTTGTTCATTGGAAGTTGCACTGGAGCTGTAATTACAGCTATCGGGGGTAGTTGTGTAAGGTGCAGGCTAGGATTAATCTTTTCAAAGGTTTTGGTTATTGGTTGGGAAACCTCAAAGCTGATCACATTAGCATCCTCCAACTGAGACACCCCCCTAGGGTCTCTTGCCTTGTCACACCCCAACTCCAGAGATGCGATGGTCCTAGGGCAAGGGTAGGCTTAAGGCCACCATAAACCCGTAGAACTCTCATATCCTGGATCTTATAAACATTTATATCAAATATAGCTATCATTCAATAATCATTATATAATTCATATAAGCATAATTCATATCTTTCTTTTATCATTTCATAATTTCCTCTTGTTCCTTACTGATCAAAAAATGAATCCCACATCACTAAGGAACAAGGGTAACCCAAAAGGTAACAAGTCATACATCAAAATATTATCATCCCCAATGACCAACTACGGAGCTCTAAAGTATACTCCCAATACATACTGTGCCATAACACCATACAATGAATAGACATAATTATATTTCAAAATAATTACAATAGAGGTTTCTTGGAAGAATAAGTCAAGAAGCTTGATCTTCTCTACTAGCTCCCTCACGAGCTACACTATCACCTGAAATCCACAGAAGAGGATTGAGCCTTCAACTCAGTAAGATATGAACATGCAGTATGAAAGAAACATATATACATATATATATTAATCCAAAGGAAATATCAATTCCAAGAATATGGGTAAGAATCATCAAGTGGTTCGGCTTACAAGAACAGAAGTGCTCACAATTGAATAGCACTATCAAGTAACATGGTAGAACTACAGAGTGCATCAGTAGCCATGCTACCTATCACAACAAAGCGCATTGGTAGTCCTTGCTACCTTATCGCAAACACATGCTTGGTCAGGCATACGCCTAGAGCTCATAGTCCCCTCTAGGTGGAACACTGATAAAAACCCTATCAGCTAGGTTCCCAAAGTGCATGATGGACTAATGAATTTACTCTCATTAGGAAGAGCGTTCTATCCATAGGGTCATATGGTTACAATCTCATAAGAACCCTATCAGCTAGGTTCCCAAAGTGCACGATGGACTAATGAATTTACTCTCATTAGGAAGAGCGTTCTATCCATAGGGTCATATGGTTACAATCTCATAAGAAATATATTGGTGGCAAGACTGTCAACATATAACATAATTTCAGTCAAGTTTCCCAAGCAGGAATCATGTGAACTTGATCCAAAAAGGTTGACCAAGTCACTTGCATTATATACATATTTATGGTAATCACATGAAATAAATGGTAAGGTTTTAGATTTAAGATATCATAAAATAGTCATTTAATAATCCGATAATACTATATCAAATATATAAAAATCATATGGGTGAAAATTAAGGATGCTTGGTCATATCATTTCAAAGAAACATAAGCAAATGCAATGTTCATACTTATCTCTACATAAATTTATCCTTGAATTTCCTTTAACAGTTTGCTCGCAATAATCTCCTTAATTTCCTTGATTTTCTTCTCCTAAGAAATTTCCCTAAATATTCAAAATTAGAGTTTTCCTTAATCAATAATACTCAACATGAATTCTTAATATTTAACTATCTTATAATTTCTATTTTTAATTCCCAACATCAATTTAATTCATCTCTTAAAGAAAATCTGAAATTTATTTCGAATTTACTATTTTTGTTACTATTCATGACAATCCATAAATTCTGATTTCTCCAACATTAATTACCATTAATAGCTTCAAAATGCTTATAATAAATTCTATATACCCATAATTAATCATTCTAACTACCAGACTTTATTAATCTAAAAGAAAATGATATTTGAAGAAATTTTACCTTATTTCTCCAAAACTGAATTTTCTGAAATAATCTGCTTAAATCTGACAATTACTGCCTTAAAATAGGATAATCTAGAGATTTAATGCATTAATTTTAAGTATTAATGCCTTAGAAAATAAATAGAACTATTTTGAGAAGAATTGAAGAAGAACGAAGGGAAGAAGAAAGAAAATCGAGCAAAAAAAATCGCTACTGGCACTGGTTAAATAGGCTACTACCCCAAAATCTCGCTCACCAACCCTCCTTAGCAATGCTACCTCGCATAAGCTAGCTCGTAAATCTGTTCCGGCAATGCCACTTCGCATAAGCCACTTCGCATATGCTGCCTCGCCAAACTCTCCTCGCGAACTCTTCTTCGCATATGCCACCTCGACAATGCCTCTTCGCCAACTTGCTTCGCCTATCTCCGTTTTCGCATATGCCACCTCACCTTTTCTTCTTCGCATATGCCACCTCGGCAATGCCTCTTCGCATAATGCCACCTCACCTTTTCCTCTTCTCCAAATTCCTCTCCGCACATGCCACCTCGCATATGCCTCTTCGCTAAATTCCTCTTCACCTAACTTCCCTTCGCATATGTCACCTCGCATATGCCTCTTCGCTAATTTCCACCTCGGCAATCTCACCTCACCACTTCTCTAGCTCGCATTGCCGGCTCGCAAATGCCACCTCACACTTTGCCGGCTAGCAATCACCAGTCTCTGCCGAGCTGAAACCCTTCCTTGACAACTTATACTTAATCAGCTTGCAAATGAGTTACAAACATCCAAACTCCCTAATTCTTTTTGTCAATTAATATAGACATGCAGGAGTTCAACATATCCAAAATTCAAATCACAAAAGCAACTACACAGACTATGGTGACTCTCTAAATTCCACCCTGACTTACTACCCAAAATCCATCTGAATAGAACTGAGAAATCCCACTCTCCACTGAGTTATACTTATCCAAATCTCCTGAAATTTTACAGCCAATAACATAACACACAAAGAAATATTTTTTATGTTAACACCTTTGGCTCAAACTGCTTCAATCATTCCCAAAAAATTCAAACATACACAGATTTTCTGCAGAAATACTAAACCAGACAAGTCCTGCTTAAGGAGGCATAACTCCTCACACACATTGAATTTTACCAAACCATTTAACATAATTGAAGATGAGACATAATCCAAAACTTTTATATTTTACACTTTACCAAATTATTCCTTTAAGATCATGCAATCAGCCTCATAAAAATCCTGCAAACCATAAATTTATGGATTCCTCAAACATTTATATCTTTAATTAATTAAATTCTTCAAACATACAATTAATTAAAATGACAAAAATTGTAGATATTACAAGAGAAGTATCATCCTATGATGTCTCAAACCACAAGGAGTATAAGAAACCAGTGAGGTGAGAAAACTAAGCCTAAAGAGCTTGTTTAAGACCATAAATGGACCGATTAAGCTTGCACACATGCTCAAAATGATTATTATCAACAAAGCCTCTTGGTTGGTGAATATACAAATTTTCATTAAGGTGACCATGAAGAAAAGCATTTGACACATCTAATTAAGGCATCACCCATTTTCTCATAATGACTATAGCAAGGATTAGACGAGTAGTAGCTTTAACCACAAGACTAAATATTTCCTTGTAGTCCATACTAGAAAGTTTGGTAAAATCCTTTGCCATAAGTCGAGCCTTTTATCGATCAATAGAACCATTGTTATGCCTTTTGATCTTATAAATCCACTTATTATCAATAATATTAGAACCCAATGGTTTGGAAACCAATTTCCAGGTGCTAGTATTAAGGAGAGTCTTAATCTCATTAGACAGTGCATCTTTCCAAACAGTGATATTTATTGGCTTATGTAAAAGTGCTCAGTTCATAGGTTAAATAATTTAGTTTCACTGTTTCTTTTAATGCAACTAGTCCTTGTCATTTGTTAATGGTTTAGGGGCATAATAACATAGGATAGGTTCGCATTGGTTTTGCTTAAGATGTGAAAGAGTTTAAATTGTATTGGGTAAAATCAACCATAAGATTGAGACCTGGAGAATAAGAGGAGGAAACTGAAGGAGACGAGTTTGGTGTGCGAGTAAGGGTATAATTAGGTGTTATAGACTTGGTGTTCGTGTATGTATGTGAAGTTGGTGAGCATAGAAAAGTGGGTGTAGGTCAGGAAGATGATGTATGAGGAAAAGGAGAGACATGTATACCTGAAGACACGTTGGAATAAGGAGGAAGTTGTAATGTGAGCCATGGTGGAGACCTATTTTGCCATTCGAGAAGAGAATGCTTTCCAAGGTCATTCTTATGACGAAAAGGAAAAGAAGTAGAATAAAAAACATGTTTAGCAATATACACCATGTCACTATTAACATCTAGACAAAAATAACCCGCATTGTTATGAGAATTCCAAGACATGCACATATCTTACTGTGAAAATCACATTTGTTTTTATTGTAAGGTCTTAAATATGGATAAATAGTACACCTAAATGGTTTGGTTTCATTGTATTTTGGTTGGATACTATATAAATATTCAAAAGGAATATGACGTTGTAAAGTAGCTATTGGTATAGAGTTTATGGAATTAACACTAGCCTAAAATGCATAAGACCAAAAATGAAATAGAACTTTTGCATGAGCCAATAATGCGATACCACTATCAACTATATGACTGATTTTTTTTTTCTTTTCAGAAATACCATTTTGCTCATGCGTATATGGACAAATAATTCTATGTATGATACCATTCAACAAGAAATATTTATGCAATTTTTGAAATTCGCCATCCCAATCATAATGAAAGGCTTTGATGCAAGTGTTAAATTATCATTTAATAAGCGATTCAAAAGCAAGAAATGTAGTGTAGACATCACTTTTATTTTTTAAAAAATATATCCAAGTAAATCTTGTAAAAAATATTTTGGTGGCGAAAACACATACAGCCCATCCTTACTCCAACCGTGCAACAGGATTTCCTTACTCACCTGATTCTTAACAAAAAAAAAAAAAAAATTCATATGGCCAAAATTCAAAGAAATATCAATTATCCTTAGTAAATTTTTGAACCTAAAGAAAGGGTTTGGTGAGTCGAGGTACGTAAAAGGTATTTTTAAGAACAAATGGATTATTTTTAAATGATGGATAAAACACAATACCTGAATGAGAGATAGGCAAACCTTAACCACTACCAATTGTACTTGATTCAAACTATTGTAGGGACTAGCATTATGAAGAACATATGGATTAGGAGTCATGTGATGAATGGCACCTATGTCGGGATGACATACATTTAAATTCACGGCGTTAGATGACATTGGAGGTTGAGATAACATCATCATTTGATTTGGCTGCTATTGATATGAAAACTGAGGTGGAATCTGATTGGCCATGGAGAAATTTGCTTAAGGACGAAAAGTTTGGTATTGTTGCCTTGGTACATACCTGTGCCTGCATTCCATCAGCAGTATGATTTCGATAGCCATGAATTTGACATGGTCCCTTATTGCGTCTATCCCCACCTTGCATTTTGTATTTGTTGAATGAGCCTTAACCAGTGGAAATTGGAGAGGAGAAGTTAGATGGATTACCCAAAGTAGGCTATTTAGGTGCCATATGGGCAAGTAGTGATTCTTGGACACTCTTAAGTAGTATTCCATGAGCTAATAGTAGACCACAAAGTTTTGGGAATGAAACAGGTTATGTTCGCATATTCAAAGCTTTTATGATGGGATGAAATTCAATCCTAATATTGTGATATATAATCATATTAAATTTAGCAGGTGAAATAGGTCTTCCTACTGCTGCAAATTCATCCACTATACTCATGCTTTTTGAAGATATTTAGTGATATTAATATTATTTTTCCTAAGTTCTTGAAATTTAATATTCAATTGTAATTGATGATTTTAAGAAACAAAACCGAAGGCACTTTCTAATGCTCTCCAAATGGCAAAAGATGATGTCAAACTTATGACATATGGAAAAACATCTTCAGTAAGAGATGATAAAAGTGTAACACCTTAGCCTAAACCCTAATAGGGACCTATAGGGAAATTATTTTTCTTTCTTAATGATGTGTTAAAATTATATGTAAATGTATGGAATATATATATATGCATGTTATATGACCTAATTTTTAGGCCTAGAGTTGATTTGAAATCAGTTAGGACCCAATCGGGTAAGTTTGAAAATTTTGATAATTGGAGGACCAAATTGTAATTTTGCATTTTTTCGAGGTTTTATTAATTTT
>CANXYC011602964.1:0-19622 GCA_948193065.1 Aleurites moluccanus
CAAAGATCGACTTGATTATTTCTATAATCAAGGTAGAGAAGAGTACTTTAAGTCCAGAGCCCAAAAGTATCAGTCAACCGTCTACAAAGCCAACATGCCACCTGGTCCTTTCATCGCTTCTAATCCAAACGTCGTCGTTGTGCTTGATGGAAAGAGTTTTCCCGTTCTTTTTGATGTAACAAAGGTTGAAAAGAAAGACCTTTTTACTGGTACTTACATGCCCTCTACAGATCTCACCGGCGGCTACCGTATTCTTTCTTATCTCGATCCATCTGAGACTAAGCACACCCAACTCAAAAATCTCTTGTTCTATCTTTTGAAATCTCGCCGTGATTATGTAATCCCTGAGTTCAGTTCTACTTATAACAAATTGTTTGATAGTCTAGAGAAGGATCTAGCATCCAAAGGAAAAGTTAGTTTCAATGATCCCGGTGAACAAGCAGCCTTTAGTTTCTTGGGTCGGTGTTATTTTAGTGTAGATCCCGTTGATACTAAAGTTGGGACTGAGGGGCCTAGTCTGATTGCAAAATGGGTACTATTTCAACTCGCTCCTATACTCACCCTAGGCCTTCCAGCTTTTATAGAAGAGCCCACCATCCACACCATCCGTCTCCCAGCCTCTCTAATCAAGAAAGATTATCAGAAACTGTACGATTATTTTTACTCCTCCGGCGAATCTATACTCAATGAAGCTGAAAAGATGGGGATCTCAAAAGAAGAAGCCTGTCACAATATCCTTTTCGCTACTTGCTTCAATACCTTCGGTGGCCTTAAGATCTTTTTCCCCAACATACTCAAGTGGATTGGTCGTGCCGGAATCAAACTTCACACACAATTAGCGGAGGAGATTAGATCAGTTATCAGATCCAACGGTGGGAAAATCACGATGGCTGCTCTAGAACAGATGCCATTAATGAAATCCGCAGTCTACGAAGCGTTTCGTATTGATCCCCCCGTACCTACACAATACGGGAAAGCCAAACGCGATTTGATCATTGAAAGTCACGACGCCGCGTTTGAAGTCAAAGAAGGCACCATGATATTTGGGTTCCAACCGTTGGCCACAAAAGACCCGAAAATATTCGAGAGGCCCGAAGAGTACGTGCCAGACCGGTTCATGGGTGAAGGTGAAAAGTTGTTGGCAAACGTGTTTTGGTCAAATGGACCGGAGACAGAGCAACCAACGGTGGAAAATAAACAGTGTGCTGGTAAAGATTTTGTGGTATTTATAACAAGACTTTTCATTGTTGAAATATTTCGACGGTACGATTCGTTTGAGGTTGAAGTTGGGACATCGCCGTTGGGAGCTAAAATCACCATTACGTCATTAAAGAGGGCAAGTTTTTAGAAGAAAAAAAAAATGAATTTTCATTTTGGTAGTAAAAAAAAAAAAAAACAAAATTATGGTAAGTGGAGTTGTAGTGCTGTTTTTAAATTATCAATGTGGAGTGGATGTAATTTAATAAGACATTTTGTTTTTGTAAAGCCTGCTTCTTCACTTCAACTAATTTAACATGAAAATTGTTGTTTAATTTTGCAATATATTAATATAAAGGGATCTAACTCCTCAATCTACTCTTCAAAGTCATGTGATTCAATTTATTTAAAGGGAATCCGAATATCTGCAAAATGGGCCACCTAAATAGAAACAATTAAACAATGAACGTTGATTGAGGCCATACATTATATGCGCTGTACTGTATTTCTTTTATTTCTTTAGTTAATGATTAATCGATGCTACTTTCTTCTTTTTCGCAGTGACCTATTTTTTTCCCCCTCAACATAACAAATTAGATATTTTTTTTTCATGATTTGAACCCTATGTTTTATATTATAAAATAATACTTAATCGCTAGTTAAATGATTTTAAAATAGCAAATGCACATGATGCACCAGAAAATCACCCCATATAATTACTATATAATTTACTCTCTTGTCTATCAACCTTTTGGTCCACAAATGGGTTATGAAGACTGTTTAGTGATATAAATGGCTTATGTTTGATATTTACAAGTGTTTCTATAGCCTATACCTTTTACATTTTATGATTTTTTTTTTGATAATTTTTATTTTAATTGGTATTTGAACATGTAATTGTACAATAAAAAAAAAATATAATATCATTAAACTAAACTTAATGAGTCAACATTTGATGACTTAATGTATGGTTTCCAAGCCTTTAATTAATTAAGGGAGAAAAAAATATATAAATAATATCTATTAAAAATATTTTTGTAACTTCAATTTTTCTATTATAAATATTATTTTCTACCCATCTGACTACTTATTTTTTATTCATTTTAAAATTTATTCCGCTATGTTAGTTTTATGAGGAATTTTTTATATAAACCTTTATTAGTTGTGTTGATTAATGTGTAATTGATGTATAAATATGTAAGAAAGTGTATATAATTAATATGTTATTATTAAGAAATAAGAATATTTGGAAAGAGTACTGCTACATGTTACACCAAGTATTACTGTCTCGTTCTCAATCAAATAAAAAACACACCAATTAAACAACCATCTATGCGAAGAACTAACTCCATCACTCAAAATTCGGTCGCATGGCACCTATATCCAATTCATGGTTGCTGCAACCATCACTCGTCTCTGATTCATGTTTGCACTGTCATCTCTCATATTGATGACCCATATGATCAATTAACAATAATTTGAAATTGTTGGTAGTCCTATGCACTAATTCAATTCAATTTCAACTCAAATTCAGTATTCTAGTTTGCTGAAAATCACTAGCAAAGTAATACTTTGAGAATTAATGGAGACGGTACAACCTAAGTCAGTGTATGAAACATTTTTTATTTTAAAAAATTTACATAACATAAAATTAATTTTATTAATCAGTGTAAAAGCAAAATAGACTTGAAGGAAGGAAATAATTTCTCATGGATCCAATAAAAGTTGTCACATTACAGTGAAGAATAAACAACTCTTATTTCATTATTGAATTTGAGATCCATACCAGTAACCAATCTGTTTTCTTTTTGTTCAAAATAAAACAGGAAGATATATGAAGTAGCCCATACAATGATGTAATATAAATAACAGGTAAAGTAAAATGAATCCTAGATTTACTAAACTATAACATACAGTGCACAATAAATAATTCTCAAAAACATGACTTGGGCAAAGGACTTTGGCTGAAAGATATATATATATGATGTACTTCCAATAATTTTTGTGGTATGTCCTGTTGGAAGAGAAGATAAAAGAAAAAATAAAATATATAAGATTTTTTATTTAATTGTAATACTCCTCTTTTACACTTTATTCATAAGCAACAATATACTTTATATACATCTCAATAAGGTGGAAAATCTCACAATATTAGCAACAAATTAAACCCACTACAATTTTGTTTTTCACATCTCCTAAGATCAATAACCCATCTACTAATAATACCAAATATCTAGGAGACATTACTAACTAATACTTGATTAAATCATAACACAACCAATTAACTTAGTAAAAATAACATGAAAATATAGTTGACGATATGTGTATAAGTGTATATACCTATTCAAGTAAAATTTGAGTTTTATGCTCCTTTAATTGTAAATTCAACTATATCTTAAGAGAATGAGTATTATATTTGAATTTTAACTCTTTGAACTTATAAAATAAATAGTAAATTCACATATATCTAACCAAGAAAGTATTGGGTCTTTCCATGTTTTGCAATTATCATATTGAAAACCCCCAAGAAAGATTAAGAGGCTTCCTCAAAAAGAAAATTTTATATATATATATATATATATATATATTGCTTTCATTATTTGGGTGATTTTTGTTTGCATGCACCTACCAAAAACAAAAAAGACTATTGTTCTTAGCTGTGTATTTTTTTCCTTCCCATTTTTGGCCCAAATAGTGAAAGGAATTGAAAATTTCCGAGTATATATCTAGCAGTTGGTATATCTCATTGAATCAATATGATAGAAGAGCAAGATTGGTAAATGTGGGTCCAGATGAAATATCTTATCTTAAAATCAAAATATCAAAAGGGTGGGGACTGCTTTTGTTATAATCACTAATCCTAGTCCTCCTATTTTACCTGCAAAATAACAAAGGCTAAAAATATCATAACACTTCAGCATTAGAAATACAAATTCTAAATTCTAAATTCTAAATATAATGACTCTTCAACATAAGAAAGACATACTTAATATTGATTTTCTGACATTTTCTACAGTGAAAGCAATTTTCTCATTATTTTTTAGAATAAAAAATAATCTTGTGAATGTTATCATATGATAGAATTTAAATCTCAAGATTTTCTGATTATTTATTTAGAAAAATAAGATACTTATAATTAAATGAAGTTTATATAATAAAGAGTTAGCAAGTCTTATACTTAATGAACCTAATTTGGGTGATAAAGAGTTTAAATTTTTTGGGAGAGATTTCGGATTGGAGTCTCTCTCCTCTTGCTCAGGTGATTCACTAAACAATAGTATAGTATTTCACTTAATTTTTTTTCATTTCCCCTAGTACTAATTACTAAATATTAATGCTATTTATGAAAAAAAAAAAAAGATATTAGTAATGATATCTTACTGCTATTTGCCGGAAAAAATAGAAAATTATACTACATGCAATTTACAGAAATTTTGCCAATTTTGTTCTTAATATCATTTTATTAATTATGATTTGCTTTCTAAAAATTATATTTCCTAATAAGATAAGTTCCAATAATTTTATTTCATCCATAATTGCGCCACCAATATACAAAAGAAAAATCTAGGAAATTTTGTATATTGTCTTTTGTTTTATTTTTTTCTCTTTTTTGGATAAGCATCTAATATCACATAAATTGTCATGTGGAACTTGTGAAGAAAAAGTTTGCATATTGGTTGATCCCATTTAACACATCATTTTCATTAGTCACTTCCATAGGAGAAATGACCAATGGTCATAAGGCCATCCTGCCCAAGTTTAAGTAGAGAAATGCATCCTAATCTTGAGTGGAATATGTGCCCGGTTGTAGGATGCCCCTAAAATTATAAAATTTTATAATTTTATGATTCTACAAAATTAATATCAATATAATCATGAATATAAATAAAAATAAAAATAATTTTAATTTTAATTTAAAAAATTAAATCATACTCAATGATAAATAACAATTTTTTATAATTTTTCTATAAATTTAATCTAAACATCAATAAATATAAATTCAATGTAAAAAATAAAATTTATAATTCCGATCAAAATATCAATCAAATAATAAATTAATAAAAAAAAATTCATCATAAAGAGGATAACAAAATAAATCTAACAATAAAGAAAAAAAGAATTTTTCAATTTTCATATTTAAAAAGAAATTTTTAATTTTTTTTTATGTCACAATAATTTATATATAAATTTATTTGTATGTGAAATAAAAAAAAAAATGATTGCAATATTATTAAATAAAAAATCACATGGAATAATGATATTAATTTCATGTAAATTGAAAAGCCGCTGCCCTTAATGCTTAGGGATGGCAATGGGGGGGGGCGGGGGCGGGGGAACCATCCCCATCTCCACCCCCGCCTTAGCGGGGAATCCCCATCTCCGTCCTCGTTTCACATATAGGGATAATTTAATCCTCATCCCCATCCCCATGGGGATTCTCGCTCCCCGTGGGAATCCCCATTCCCCGTTTAAATTTTGTATTACTAAATTTATTTATATTTATAAAATTCATAAATAATAACTAAAAATATAAAAAAAATTATTTAGAAAATATTAATAAATTCAAACATACAAAACATCAATCAAACATAATTAAAATATAAATATTTTAATACATCAAAAATATTCAGTAATATTTTTTAATAAAATATTAAAAATTCAGCATACATTAAATTATGAGTACTTAAACAAATTTAATCTAATAAGTGTTTTCAATAAATTCCAACAATCTTATAAAAATTATTTATTGAACAAATTATTCCTTATATATATATATATATATATAAGGAATAATTAAATAAATATAATAATTAACCAAGAATAATAACGGGTCCCCACGGGGACGGGGATGGGGATCCCCACAGGGTGGGGAATACATTTTCCGTTTCCTTCCCGTCCCCGCTAACGGGAAAAAAATATTCTCTATCCCCGTCCCATGGGGAGACAAATCGGGGAATCCCCACCCCGTTCGAGACAAATCCCCACGGAGAACGGGGATTCCCTACCCCATTGCCATCTTTATTAATGCTATAGATATACCTAAGAAAAAGGATTGTTTGCATTATATTAGAAACACAATAATTAAATATTTATTTTATTGTCACAGCCACTTTTGACATTTTGGTTGTGAAAATAGAGCCACCCTTATATTAATCCATTGAAAGAACTCCAAAATAAAATCAAGGGTAGCTTGAGAAATGCCAATTATTCCTTGAAGAAGATGCATTAGTTGTAAAATAATGAAAGCCCATGGCCCATATCTGTACATAGCACAGCTAATGGCCCATGAACTAGGACAGAAGGTAATGCCTTGTAGTGAAAAAGGCAAATGAAAAGGGCCATGGGGGCTCCCTCCGCCTTTTAGTAACAACACGATAGATGTTTTTTTAACTTTAATTTCTTTTAACAGCAAAAGTAGAAAGATCTTGCATATTTGTTGATTGACATTGCCAACAATTATTTTTAGAGTTAGTTCGATATTTACATTTGACGTTGTTTTTGGATTTTGTCTCCCAATTGTTCAAAATCATTATATTTATTTTAATAATTTAATAAATTAAAAGAGCCACAAAAATGATTTTTACTTGTTTTTCTTAACAATTCTTTCAATATATAATTTTTTTTATTATTAGAAAATAACCAAAAAAAACAAACTATTTAAGTAACATTCAAAGACAACTGTTGCTACAAAATTGTAAACTCAAATTTTACCTTAATAATATTCTCAGGAAAATGAATCTAATTAAGCAATCTCATCAAAAGCACTTCAAAATTCAAATCACTGAATTATATTATATATCAAACCGCTTGATGAGGGTGAACTTTGTTCACTTAACCATGGATCTTGAACAGAAACAGGTGAATTGTCTTTTGCTCTGTCCATTGATTTCACACTACTCTCCTGTTTAGACAAACATGTGTTTCCAAATTCAGCTTTATTCTTCTCAGTGAAGCTCAGAGGCTTCTCAATTATATTTGATGAAGAAGAGCATGAAGATTCAATTGATGAAGTTATGCAATTTATGTCCTCAGTAGGTACCCATCTACTTAGCCTTATTTGCTCTAATTCATCTGCTATTTCCATCATTGAAGGCCTCGTGTCTCTGTGAAATGCAAGGCATCTAAATGCTAATTCTGCTACTTTGTTTATAGAAGAAAGTGTCCAAGCATCACTCTGGATATCAAGAAATGGATCTATAATCTCATCAAGTCGCCCCTTTCCAATTCTGTCTGTAGCAAGAGCAGCTAAATTCACTTCATTCTGAGGCCTACAGAAGTCCACAACTTTCAATGCTGTTATGATTTCGACAAGAACTACCCCGAAACTATAAACATCACTTTTGTCTGAAAGATGGAAATTCTGATGATATTGAGGATCAAGGTATCCTGGAGTTCCCTGGGGAGCAGTTGAAATGTGAGATATTTCAGTCCTGCCAAGTCTAGAAAGACCAAAATCTGCAACTTTGGACCTGTAATTGTAGTCTAAAAGTATGTTGCTTGACTTGATATCTCTATGGTATATTGGAGGGTCAATAGAAGAATGGAGATGAGCTATAGCTTGAGCAGTTTCAGTGGCAATAGCAAGGCGAATTGGCCAGGCAAGTCCATCCCCTTTCTCTCTTTGTAAATGCTGACACAATGTTCCATTAGGCATGAATTCATACGCCAGAATTTGTTCACCATTGTCTATTGAGCAACCTAAGAGGCGGACTAAATTCGGGTGATTGACCGATGAAATAAGCTTGATTTCATTCATGACTAGCTCAGTTGTATCAGTATCTCTCTGTTTGATCCTTTTAATAGCAACCCATAAATCATTATGCAGTTTACCAGCATAAACTGTTCCATAGGCCCCAGTTCCAAGCCTTTGGTTCTCTGAAAAACTATTCGTGGCTTTTTCTATTTCTTTGTAGGGATAAATGGGAATGTCGATGCCTGTAGCTTCAGCTAAGTGGAGTTTTCTGAAACCTTTGGATTTTGAGGTGGATCGTCTTCGAATGAAACAGCACACCAGACCCAGAGCCACCGTTAATGCTGTTCCAGCAACAACCCCTGGGAAATTAGGATTTCAAATTATGTTGAGTCAAATAAAATTCTTGTAAATTTTTTAAGTTTTACATATTACTCTAACGAGAAGGAATTTTGTTGCTATATTGCTCCATCAGTTGTTTTGCCGAGCTAATAGAATAGAAATTAAAGAAATACCTCCAATTAAAACAACAATTCTATTGGCTCCTCCGCATTGGCCAGACAAATACTTTGCTACATTGCAAGCTGTTCACATAGAAAAAAGACACAATAAACTTTAAGATAGAGGTTTTGCTGAATTTTTGCAAAGTCAAATAAGCAGATGGGATCTTTTGACAAACTAATAATAATTTTCTATTTGAAGAAATTCAAGGGAGGTTTTTGATGTGAAGATTTTTTTTCCAATATGTCAATTAAAATCTTATATCCGTTAATGCCAATTTTAATTAAAAATCAATAGCTACCTAACTCTCAAGGCAGTAGATTTCTTTATGATCCATGCTTAATCAGTGCTTCCACTATATAATTTACTTTGTTATAATTTCAAGTTAGACCTTCCTGCCTTATTCAAACCATGAAATTCAAATCATCATTATGTGGTTCACCCATTTTTCAGATGTAAAATTCCTCCCTATGACTTAGCCATGAGCTGCTTCTTTGTCTGCATATGATTTTACTTATTTTTTCTCAATCTCCACACTAGAATATACAACTATTATTCTTTTTATTTGAGAAAGAAATGAGAATAATAAATTTTAATTTTAAAATATACATAATCCCTTATAATAATATATTAGTAGGCAGCAGCAACACTCAATTAAATAATTTATACTATTAGACCGAAAATTAATAATTTATACTATTAAGGTCGCTACTAATCTATTATTCAATTAATTAGTTGTTATTTCCTTGTTGCTTATCCAAATTGTTTTTAGGAAATTTATTCAATTAGGAAATTAATTGATGAATTAAAATTTGGTTCCGTAGCCAATCAGTTAGAGAGCTTGACTTGACTTCCATTCCCCCATCCAATGATTGATCGGCCCCAGAGACATTGAGTGGTATCCATACTTTAGGACGCAATCCCTCTTTTTCACTTCAACTAGGGTCACTAAACTAAACAGTATATTTTGAAATTGAAATTATCTGTCTATTTTATTATTTATTTCATATTTATTTTATATATCATATCATTTATTTTTAAAAAAATTTTAATAATCGATAATTTTTTTATAATTAATGTAACACGTATAAAAATATGAGATAAAAAATACAATATGTACCAAAAAAAAAAAAAAAAAAAAGTGATGTCTTTATGCCTACACAGGGTTCATTTGTCATCATCTTTCACACTATATTAGTGCATAAATAGCCCAAGGAAAAATTGCATACGATTGATCATTAACTAATTTGGTTGAGACACAAGCAAGTATTATGTGTTCAATCTTTCAATCATTTATCGAAATAATAATTTTTTTTAATCTTTTCTTAATTTTAACATATTTCTGAATCTAAAAACGGATAAAATAAATTAAAGAATTCATTTGAACTTTGTTTTCCTTAATTATTGATTAGAGTTGTTATTCAATTATATTTATGAATAAAATCAATTATGTTAAATCTAATTAATTTTTTAAGAATATAATAAGAAATAGTCATAAGATACTAATAACTTTTAAAATCTATAAAAAAATATATATTTTAAGTTCCAACCTATTTAATTGGGGAAAAAAAAAGTTGGGAAGCTAACCTTTCCGGCAGCCGGCACCAGCTGCATATCCATCACCTTCGAATCCATCTTTGCACTGGCACCTATATCTCCGTTCACGATGATCAGGAGTACTTTCAATTCTTGTACAATTGGCATGATCGGAACACTGGCAGTCCCCAACAAGCCACCACCCTAGCTCCATCACCTGAATATCCAACGACACAGAATTGTCAAAAGATAACTTAGATGAAATGGATGACAAAAGATCCCGACACCGATGAATCTGAGTCTCATTCCGGCGTAAGAAACCGTCTGTGGTTCGATTGAAAAAGCAACTTATGTTGCCGTTAGAACAAATATGCGACTGGAAATGAGTCTGTACATCGATAACAGGTATATCACATGGTAGGGACGACATGGAAGAGCAGTTATGCAATAAAAGTGCATTAGATGATTTGGGTGCAAAGTTTCTAGTAAATAGATTTTCGAAGGCTTGGATTGGACGGCTACAACTAGGTATAAGATTGATTTTTATTGTATCTTCGGTTACAACTTGAACTGGAAATTGCTCGTTCACAAAAATTTGTCCTTTAGACCTGCAATTTAAATGGATTTGGCAACCGGAGGAGAACCCAAATGGGTAAGGAAATTGGTGATCGCCGCATGTCCGGTTGCACCGGAAGGAAGCTTGAGCTGTGATTAGTAATGATGAAAGAATAAAGACTGATAACAAAAGAAGAGTATCTAATTGTTTTAATAGCATTCTATTAATTATTTTCTAGTGATGTACTGTAAACCAACAAAAATTAATATAAAGAAAAATTAGTATGAGAATAATGGAAGGGGAGAGAGATGACTTCAACGGTAAAGACTGGATATGATAAATAATTGTGAAGAGTTTTCCTTTTTTGTGTTCACACTTCACAATAATAAGATAAGGAATTGAAGATTGAAATTGTATTTGAAAGACTGAAATTTTGTGCTGACTAGAAAACCTGAAAACTCGGAGTGGCAAGAAAGTGAGTGATTTGTAGTGTCTTTAGAATGTAACAAAGGCTTGATAGAGAAATCAAAGAGACTTTCTTCTTTTCACACTGCTTTGGTCTTCTAGTTCATACGACTGTTAATGACATAATATACTGCCGTTTAAGTAGGGCAATATTTTTACCTTTTTAATCTAATAAAATCAAATGACCACATAATTAAATTCATAACATTAACAATTCCTCCAATATTTTTTTTTCCGTTTAATTATAGATTTAGTGGATATTTGGTAAAATTTTTTGATATAACTTTTAATTTTTTATTTTTTAAAAACTGCATCAAATCTATTGTTTTTTTTTTTTTTTTGGTAGTTGAGTTTGAAACTTTTTCAAAATAATTTCAAATTATTTAAATAAAAAAAAATTAAATTAAAAAAAGATAAATATTAATATTTATTTTTATTTATCATTAAACATATCAACAGATAATAATTAATAATAATTTTATCAAATACTTATAACAATCAGTTATTAGATAACAGTCACCGGCTACTAGCTATCAGCCACCAGCTAATAATTATCAACAATAATTAATAATTACCACTAACAATTAGCTATTATTGATAATCGGTAGCTGATAACTGATAGCTAGTAGTTATTACATAATAGCTGATTGTTATATGTATTTGATAAAATTAGTATGAGCTATTAGCTATTGCTATATTCAATAACCATTAAGAATAATACTAATATTTATTTTTTTATATAAATATTATTTTTAGATGAAAATTTAGTTTTTTTAATTAAAAAAATATGAATTTTTTTTTTTTAAAATTATTTTAAATTTTTATAAATAACAGCTGTTTAGTTACCTAACAACTAATAATTATCAATAATTAAACACTATAATACAATTATTGAAAATAAAAAATTTAACAACTGTATCAAATTTTTTTATCAAACACCCCCTTAATAATATTGTGGTCAAATGATCTTTTGATTGTTGTTATTCACTTATAATAACAAAAATAGTTTGTCATATCATACTGTTAAAGAATTGAGCCGGTGGATTTTTTGTAGTAAAAATTAGTTTGCTATTAAAATTATTAATAATGATAATATTTTTTTATAAAATTTAT
This sequence comes from Aleurites moluccanus, assembly GCA_948193065.1. NCBI lineage: Eukaryota > Viridiplantae > Streptophyta > Magnoliopsida > Malpighiales > Euphorbiaceae > Aleurites > Aleurites moluccanus. Next base: position 12,060 of record CANXYC011602964.1, read on the forward strand.
ATATTTATATAATTTACGATTATATATATATATATATATATATATATATATATATATATATATATATGTAAGTTACAAGTCTCACTAATATATAACTTATCTCATCCAACATTAAAAAAGAAAAAAACACAAAATATATTTATTTATATATTAGTATTTATTTTTGTAGATTTATATATTAGCATTTTATAGTAACTTTTCATGTATGTCAATTTTTAGCAGTAATTTTTCGTATTACTGCCATATATTAGTTTTTAGCTGCAAAATTAACTCGCTGCAAAAAATTTTGCGTCATTTGTTGTCGTGAAAATTCCCTCTTAACTAAGGTTATTATATTCCTAGACTAGTTAAATTATTTGAATAAATTTTTTAAAATAAGTTTGTTTAAACTTAATGCATATATAATTTAATGAGATAAGAATATATGGATAAAATTGGTATCTATATCTTTTTATTAAATAAAAAAATTATATTAATTAAAATATTTCATCACTCATTAATTTAAATGTATGAGATAAATTTATATATTTTATATAGTTCGGTAAAAATTATCAAATACATATTTATTTTAAACATTAATCAATATAAGTTATTAAGGATAAGATTGATAGTGGGGCCATTTCTCCTGAACAAACATGTATAAATATATATATAACAAATTCTTTATTAACATTATTTTTATCACTAAATTAAAACATTGATTAATTATCGATTTCTTCTCCATGTGGTCTATTTTCTTTATATATTTATCTCCATGGGGAAAACCAACATTATATGGCATCATTTCCGCATACAACAGATCATGATGAGCAACCGCATATATGAAAATTAATTATTAACTAGATGGTTGGCGCGTATGGGAAAAGCTATAAGAAAATTGGAACCCACCATATATGGACAAGGACAATTCTTCTTTTTTTTTTTTTTTTGTACTTTAATTAACTATTAATTAATCCTTGTTTAGTTACTTTTTTCTTATTTTTATTTGAAGGTAATTATAATGATAACTATGCATGGATGAAATAAAAAAAAAATTAATTTTAAAAGAATCGAAAATTAAAATTTTTTATATAGGTATAAAATAAATATATAATTTAATTTAAAAATTTAATTGAAAAATAATAATATAAACAAATAAATATAAATTGATTTTGTGAAATTTAAATTTTTTAGTGGACCAAGATACTAAATTAATAAAGATTTTAGATGAACCAGCCAAGACTCTTAAATTTCAAGTAGGCTAAGAGAAAATTTTCACTAGGCTAATAGGAAAAAAAAAGTTTATGGTGACCTGGACCACCTCCGTGACTGTAATTATGTAACTGTTGAATACGTAAGAATTGCTTGCTTTCAACTCAATGGCATAAGATCATATCCATAGGAGCAAAAGTAATAATAATAAAAGTTAGGAGTCATCATAATGTTAGTATCATTAGCTAGTAATCTAATGAATGAGTGTTTGTCAATATATATGATCCAAAATTATGTCTCATTTAAAAATTATTTTTTTTTTTATCTACAATAAATATATACACTAATTCAATAAAATAAGAATATATAAAACAAAAAAAATAATATTAGTACCTTTTAACTTAGCATAAAATAGGTAAAATACTTATATTGATGAAAATATTTTATCACTCATTAGTTTGGTTTATGAGATAAGTTTATATATTTATTATATGCAAGAATTTTTCTTAAAAATTAAAGGTAAAAAAAAAACAACTAACTGCAATGTCTATGGGTGAAGCCTGAAATTATGGGAGCTAAGCAGCTTTTCACGCTTAAAATGAAAGCATATATAATTTTTTGACCAAAAGATGGTAAAATGAAGCAAAACTGATTTATGATTCCATGGGACTCTCATTGATGAACTGCCACCGTACAAATATGGCTTTTGAGTTTTGACCCACATTTGGGTCTAGTAGTTGTGCTGGTTTTTATTTTTATATATACGTATATTAAAGCTAGGAATATTTTCAGACTAATATAATTAATGTATAAATTTTTTGATTATTTTTTTGGACAAATTTAAATTGTATTTCCATATTTAGTATATACATGTTAGTTAGCAATATTTGATATAATGTGTATTTTTTTTGTCATCAATAAACTCATGTTATGGGATTCTTACATACATATATCGAATGATTTATGAAAAAAAAAAAACATTTTATAATATTTGATGATCTTTCATTACGATTGCAGCATTTTAATTTTTGGTGTGTTGCTTTTAAAAAAATTAGTTTGTTATATGTCATTTGACTGATTTCTATTTAGATGTTTCATCAAATTATCTATGAATGCAAAATCTCAAAAGATGTAAGAAATGTACCGACCATAAAAAACAAAATAATAAAGTTTGCATATCAAGTCGTGGGGTTATCGTGCAAAATAAAATAAGATATAAAGAAGATTTTTTAAGCATATATTTTAAAATTTATTTCATAATGCCAGAATAGTTACTCTTTTATCTTTCTACATATTTTTCTAAATTTCTTGAACATTTAAATGCAGGGTGCCATGGGACCTCATTAATCCATGTTATTGCAGGTCCAGTGGGCTGGTGGGCCAGATATTTTGGGTTGATAAACATGGTTGCAATAATGCACCATCAATTTGCAAGACCAAAACAAAAAGAATCATAAATTAGTGTTTGAGCATCTTCTTATGCTCTTCAGCCTGAAAAGCTGTTACTAAAGTTCAGATTTCATTTGAGGCAGCAGATTCATGACTCATCAACATCAATTAATCATTCGCCTAATATTGGATTTCTTTTTTAATTTTTGTGCATATATCATTCAAAGGTGTAGTGAGATTGTTGACAATCAATTTTACACCGAAAGTGACGGTGAAAACAAAACTGAATGATCAAGCCATTCTACTTTTCGATCCAAGTATTTTCTTGAAAGAAACTCTAGTGTCATGCCCCTACAGGGCAAACAACATAAGACTGGCTCTGTTCGTGGGTCATAACGGAACTAACCTACGAAGTTCAATTCTGAGTCAGGTTAGTTTGAGACGTTAACAAGCCAAAACTGAGTTTGTTGTTATTAGTTGCTCAACCCAATCATTATTTTCTATATATCATAATTTACTACTAGTTATAAATTATAAACACAAATCAAAAATCAGTTATTATAATTCCCTTAATCATATGGCTTTACATTTGATGAGTGTCTTTTACGCTTTTAAAGTTAATAAAATTTTTATGAATTTAACATAGATTATTACAATGAAAAAAATTTATATTCTTATTATATAATTCATAATACTAATTAATTCATTTAACCTCGTTTATATAAACCCAAGCTAACAGACAGAATACAAAGTGAATAAACACTTTTAAAAAAATAAAAACAAAAAGAACAAAGTAAGATGAGCTTAATTATGAGACAAAAATATTCTAGAAAAGCCCATGAAAATATTTTTTGGGGTCTTTTGGGAAGCCCAATGGGACATTGAATAGGAACTTTGGGTCTTCAGGCGCACTTCCTGTGCATTTCTGTGCGCCTGAAGCATCTGTCTATCCCATCTGGGTCTGGCGCATAGTGAGTGAATGAATAAAGTTTAAGGTGCAGCAAAGGCATCATCCACCCACCGGATAGAGACCTCATCAGTTTTGGAACAAGCAGGGAAGCCAAAGAAACCTTGAAGAGTAGCTCGGACCTTGTTTTGGCGCTTACGTTGTCGGATCCGCCGTAGAACCACCTCTTTATCTAACGTTTCATTGGAGTGAGTGGGTTTTAAGTGGACATGGCTAGTAACACCGTTCAAGTTTTCTTGGTCTTCTTTATCTTCTTTGGAATTGTCATTGGTACTGTTGTTCTCTACTTCTGAGAGACTGGATTGGGTTTTCGACATCACTAATAACAATTATTGGATAAAAACAATTAAGTGTAGTAGTGAAGAAGTGAAGGTGGCTTCGTCTATTAGTATTTATAGATGAAAAGGTTAATTTGGGGAACTTAAAGGGAGTTTTTTTTTTGAAGGATTTGGTCGGTGCGAGTGTTGAGTTCGAGGTCGTCTGAGTCTGAGGGAAACAATTGAATCAGGTGGCAGGAACCATGGTTTTTCTTTCAAGAAGTCGGTTGCAGCAGCCACCTTATTATATATTATTTAAGATTCGGTTTTTAGAATAAAAATAAAATTGCAAGGAACTGGATTCTCAATGCATCGTCTTTCTTTTTTCCTTTGTGGGAAACATCTTTGATATCTAACTTGAGAGGGTACGGAAAATGGGCCTTGGGACCATTGACAAGTTTCTTCGATCCATTATTGCTCTTATAAATTGGATTGGGCCATGTGTTAATAAAAAGACAAAAAAGCCCTAGTCTTTTAAACCACAAACTTTCATTACAAATCTTATCCAACTTTCTCACTATGAGCTGTTATGTATTTCTGGTTTTTATTTCAAAAAATAAATAATGTAAAAATCATTTTATGATGAAAAAAATGTTTAGATTCCCCACATAGTGATGATGCTCTTTGATCCATTTCGATGACCACGTGTCAAAGTTAGATTAAATTGAGACAAAATAAACATAAATCAAGACCGACAATATTTCTTGTTTTGAAGCAATCATGGTCTACCATTTTTGGAGTTCACTGTGCATCATGCTACCATACTTTATACGTAGAGTAGGGGCACGCGGCAAAGGACAATCTGTTTATTGTAGATTCGCGAGTTCCAGGTGTCAAAGATATAGGCTAACAAAAGGGACAATCAAGGCACCCATAATCTTCTGTTTAAGAAAAGAAAAACAAAAAAGCACCAATCCTCAACACTTGACCGTGGTTGTCTCGGTACTTGCGTCACACAGATATAGGCTAAACTTGCTTATTGTTATTCAAGTATTTATTTTAATTATTTTTTTTCTCAGATAAGTTTTGCCATATGTACGAGGATTAATTATTATTATTATTTTTTAAATAATTCAATATACTAAATATCATTTTCTTTTTTTAAAATATATTAACCACTCTTTAATAAATGTTTCATTATATTAATATTTTATTTTATCTAATTTTATCGTTAAAAATATTTTTTAGAATTTAAAAATTTATTTTCATATTTTTGATAAATTTGAAAACTTTATTTTTTAAAATAAAAAATAAAAAATATGAAAATAAATTTTTTAACCTTAAAAAATATTTTTTAAAAGTAAAAATAAAATATAATTAATTAAAAATAAAGGATAATAGTATTTTTCTCTTTGTTACTGTACTTATTGACTATTTTAAGATTGACTAACATTAAAATTAGACAAAAATAAATATTAGTATAACGGAATATTCGTAAAAAAAAATTAGTGTATTTTTAAAAATTTGAAAAGATTTAGTATATTTATTTATTTTATAAAAAGAAATAATAATTAATCCTGTATACAATTAATGTTATTTGCGATTAAAATACTTATTTGTTCCACCATAAATATTATAAGTTTTTTTCTAATATATTTTAATTTAATTATTTTATTTTTAATTTAAATTATATTTTATTTTTATATTATAATAATATTTTTATTAAAAATATGTTAAAAATAAAAATAACAATTAAGAAATATAACATATAAGAAAATTAAAAAAATAATAACAATTTAATTTTTTTATTTTATTTTATATTATATCTCTTATCTCATATTTTTTTTATACGTTATATCATTTTTTTTTAAAATATTTTAATATATATATATATATATGCAATAATTTACCGAATTTTTTAACTCATCACAACTTATTGCTAGCTATTGGTTGATGATCCCATAATATTAAAGAAATATTCAAATTTAAAAATTTATTATATTTATAAATACAGGCTCAAATTAATATATAATTAATGTCTGTAATATATTGTTAAAATATAAATGTTATTACAAAAAATTATTATTATTATTATTTTGTTATTAGTTATTACTCGCATTAATCTTCACTACACTAATCTGATTTCCCTATTTGTTGAAAAGCAGATTTTTTGTTTTTTTTTTTTAATTTAATGAGCAATACCTTTTTTAATCTACTGGGCTGGACTTTCTTTCGACTTATTAGCTCTTCATTTTCCACCTGGTTTTGTTTTGGTAAGATAAGTACACTCATTTATTCAGCCGCTAGTCTACTTTTTCCTTCAATATTTCAATGATGATAGCTTCATATATATGGTCATGGGTATCAAACAAATTTTGCACCATTCACATTTGGCCAGTCCTAGTTAACTTTCTTAGAATTTATTAACTTTTTCCGAATTTGGTGCCTGAATAATGCAAAAAATTGAAGATTCTTTGGAAATTTCTTAAAACATATATTTCAAATAAAAACCAGTAATTGACGCAATATTTTGTTAATAAGATAACTGTCAAAAGCGCCTATGGGCTCCAATTTTCTTTTTGGTGGATATATCTGTGTAATGAATTTAGATCATCCCTAATTAAGGCTGCAGAAAAAAATTTCCTTTAGCCATAATTTTTTTTTTTTTTTCCTGGCCTGATAAATGAACCGTCAATTTCTAACTAGAAAAATGGTATGGTCGGCAAGTATCCTAAGAATAAATTGGTCCAAATGTGTTTCAACCTTGCATTTTGCTCCATGATATTTGTGGAGAGATGTTGTCATAAACTCATAATATGTAATTATGAATAAATTGCAAGAAATTTTCTAAGTACTAATATCCAAATTAACTTATCAAAACATAGCAACAGAACCAAACACACAACAGAAAAAAATAGAAAAAAGAAAAAAATCGAAAAATAGAAACTCAAAAAACCACCACAGAATTAAAACAACCAAAGCCCAACTAATCAAAACCGACACTAGCGTTATTATTAGTATCTACCCAAATATCACCGTTTCTACAAGCAACACTAATGTCTTTACCGGACACGTGTCAATAATCTAAGACGTCAAAAATTGAATTACCGTTGGTTTTCCAGCTATTTATTTGTATAATTTCTATGTCCTCTCCCGCCTTTAATTAGTAGTTTCTTTTGTGTATCCATAACTTCCATAATCTCCTGTGTCTCCCTCACAACTGTTTCAATTTCTTATCTGTTATTAAGTTTTGTGTTGTTTTGCATGTGAATTGAAATGAGAGAAGAAGGAGGAGATTGCACGAAATTCGTTGACACTGGGAGCAGCATGCCTACATCCAAATTCAATAACATTGCACATTCGGATCCAAATATGTCTTCCACTATTCATGATGAGGATTTTAATGTCCGTAACAGCAGTGCTTCTGCTGTTACTCCTGGGTTTTTCGACCAGAACCGGTTGAGCTGTGAAGGGTCTCCTATGACTATGTCTCCATGGAATAATACAACTCCTTATAACAAAGCTAATTGGACTCCTTTCGAAGAAAATGCTCCGCAAAATGTATTAATTGGCTCTCTTGTTCGTGAAGAGGGCCATATTTATTCTCTTGCTGCAACAAAAGATCTTCTTTATACTGGTTCAGATAGCAAGAATATTCGTGTTTGGAAAAATCTGAAAGAATTTTCTGGGTTTAAATCCAGCAGTGGATTAGTGAAAGCAATTATAATTGCTGGGGAAAAGATTTTCACTGGTCATCAA
>CANXYC011603714.1:0-20224 GCA_948193065.1 Aleurites moluccanus
TAAAAAGTCTACATTATTCCTTGATATGAAACACAAACACATATAAATATTGATCAAATACAATATTCAAACAAATTATGCATAAACAAAAACCAAAACCCTAACTTAACCCCAATTATGCATAAACTGAATATGCTATACAAGTTCTATGATGGATTCCTTCATATAAAAGTCACCAACAGACTTCATCCTATCCAATTCCCTTTTTCAACAAAAACCCAATAAAAAATAACTCTAACCTAACACCAAATCTGTGTAAATCGATACAACGTAATACCATAATAAAGAAACCCAACCAGTGTAAACCTAGTTTTCCCAAAAAATTCATGCTTCACAATTTCAAATTTTAGCAAAAACAAAAAAAAAAATAAAAAATTTAACACAACATAATTATACAGTATTTTATAATAACCTGATGAAAATGCAATTGTCTATTGCGTGCATTCAGTGGTGTTCTTCACCAAAACTTCAAAATTATAAATCCTAACTTCACTTGATCTTCAGAATACCATGGAGGATTAGAAGACGATAGTGACAGGGAGGAGAGGGAGTTTCTCAGATTTCAAACGAAAAAAAAAACTGACCATTTTTTAGTTTTTGTTTTTTAATTATCATTTACACATATATATGCCCATTTTCGTCATTTCACATATTTTTAACTGAAAAGGTTGAAAATTTTGACTGAAGGATATTAGTGTTAAGCGGTGTCAAAACAGAAGGACGTAGTCATGTATTTCTCAAAATTAAAGGATCACAACGTTGTTCGGATCAAAACTCAAGGACTAAATTATAATTTGCCCTAAATTTTAAGATTATGCATTGCATGCAAAACACACAAATTATATACATATATAATTTGTTTTTGGACTGAATTTCCAATTTAGAAGAGGTGCACGGGGCCATGCATTTTGGAGGTGCACGAGTCTGTGCGTGACTGCGTGCTATGAAAATAGCGGTCCTCACTTGAAATTGAGATTTTAACTTTTTTTTTTTTTAACTTCAGGACATATTTTTCTTTAGGAGAATTCTCTGAAAATAGTACTTTTAGATTTAGAAACAATTTTATTTTTCATTTTGAGTACATAATAAGTGAGTAGATTTGGAGAAGATTTTCAGATTTAGAATTCCAGGAACATTAGCTTCAACCTTGGAGCCTCTATTTGTATTTTTTTCATTGAGTTGCTCTTAAATCCATTTAGATTTTATATTTGTAATGAAGCTATTTATTGATTTCAGTGCAATTGATTGTTTATTTTTTAAATCTTGTAATGAGTAACTAAATTTTCATGTAGGATTTAGATGTAGATTGACCTGATTGTTTGTGGTAATTTATATATACTTTGTTTTTCTGTGATGGGTTACTCGAAATTAATTTTATCATCTTTAAGCTTATTATTATTGCTTGATCACCATTTATATAATCTAAAATATCTTATGAAATAGCAAAAGTGAAAATGAGATATTTGTTTATGGGATTAGTAGATTTAAGAGATTTATTACACAAAGATATAGATATATTTAAATGATGTTTCATACTCATTTAAAAAATTTAATGAATTAAATTAGTATTTATTACCATGAAAGTAGACACTGAATTAATATGATTATAAGCAATTTATCCTGAGAGAAAACTTTATTTGGTTAAGAGAAATCCATCTCTAATTCCTTACATTCTAAAATAATTAAATGAGCATATATATGAACCACAAGTATTAAGACTCAATTAGCGTCTAAATTATAACTCCCTTCCTATTGATTATCAATTTAATTTATTACTTGTTTAGTTTATTTTTGCTTTTGCTATAAACAATCAGTACTACAGATCATCATTTATTTGATCAAATATTAGAAAACTTCAATATATTAATACTCAAATCTCTCTTCTTGTGGGTTCGACATCCTTACTTTAAAACTATTAGTTTTATTTGACTTGTATACTTGTGATAAAAAAGCAGTCATAACTGAAGCTCTAAGACATAAAAGATCTCAGGTTGAACTCCTATTTATATTAGAGCTGAGTTATATTTATATTATATTAATATTCAAATTGAATCTGATTTATATGTATATTATTTGATAATTTATTTACTTTAGCATTTATATTTTTTTTGACAATTTATTTGTTTTAATATGATGTTCAACTTTATAGCATTATTTTCTGATATTATAAGTTTTTGTTTAGGAGAGTTTTTGGAAGTTTATGATTAATTTGGTTTTCCAAAATGCAATCTAACATTGTGCATATGAAAGTGGTTTAAGCGTAGCCGCAATTATTGGCTGACACCAACAGCATATTTGGGCATAAATGTCACAACTCGATGATCGATAGTGATGAACATCTAATTAATTACTTTTACTCCATAATATGTTAATTTTTAGTTACTCAGTAATCATAAAATTCATTAGCAAATCCTGTAGTGAAAATGAGATTGCCCCATTTATTGAATTAATTAATTCGCTTGTAGACAGCACTCTGTTGTACTATTGACTTTATCTATTTATTGAATAAATTTTTTACTATATCTTTTTATATGTTTCGAGTGTTGCAGTAAGTGTTTAATCTTCTTTATATACAAATTTATGAGTTGGATATTTTAGTAAATATAACCATTTTATTCATATTTTGCTAAGTGAAAAGATTTCAATTTTTTTTTTTACTTTGTATATACTAAATATAAGAAAGACATACTCGTTTTTAAATTTTTTTTTTTATCTTTTAAATATTGTGATTCTTACATAAGTTTTTAATCCTAATCTCATATACTTACTGTGACTCAATAGCTAGGAATTCCCTATATTTATGTAGGAAAATCAAATCTATATATATATTTTTTCTGAACCAAATAATTAAATCTATATTTGAGAATTGACAAATTACCCACTGAAGATGGGGTTTTCCATAATTATGTGGGTGTTTGATTGTAAGTTGGAAAATTGATATTTTGATGAGTTATAATTGAGCTTTGTGAAAAATGAGATTTTATTTTAACTTTTTAAGTTGTACATGAATGCTTAAAAAAAAAAAAAGGCAAATATTAAGTTTTGACTGTGAAAAATGAATTTTAAATTAAATAATTAAATATTAAATGAATTAAAATCACATTTAATTGTAGCGCATGTTTTATTATAGTAATCACTACACTATGGTAAAACTTAATTTTTTTTAATGTATGTGTGAAATGCCAAAATATTTTCTACGGTAAAGTTCCTACCATAAGATCTCTACCTCTCTTCTATTTTTCTGTTCTTTTTTTTTTTGACAATAACCTGCATTGAGGGGACAAAGAGTTTGGAATAGTAGGCTTTTCTTTTTTATCACAATTCCTCCCACCCAAAAGGGTCCCATACCTAACGCAACTTTCTTATCAACACATGAGAGAGTGAGTGAAAATTTGGGGGAAAAGTCACAGGAAAGTTTCTCACATTTTCAAGAGGCATCTTCTGATGATGAGCAAAAAAATAAAGGGGGATCTTATGAAATTAGGGTTTTTGATGAAAAGTGAACCAAAAAAGGACTGCAAAAAAGTTTGAAAACAATCACTCAACGACATCTCATCATGTTTTTGTAATGATGTTTGCATGAAATTCATACAATTTGAAGGGAATTTATCATGTCCTTTGTAGACCCATTTCACATTCTTTCCTCTATATATATCACTACCCTTCAAGATCTAATGGATCTAAATTCTTTTGTACATATACAATATCTAATTAAATGTGACTACTTAGTCAAAATCAACTAATAAGATGTAATATTTAAATTTAGCAGTAAAAATACAAACTTAATGTTATTAAGTTTTCGGGTTTGAATTCTAAATGGGATAAGAAACATTTATATATATTTTTTATTGATTAAAAAAAGAGAATAATTATAAAAAATATATAAAATTTAGACTAAATTTATGAATTAAACCTTACTTAAGCTTAACTCTAATTTATTAACATTATATGTAATAGAATTTTAAAATGTTATTCCCATTGTACTAAAAAAATTAAAAAAATAGTATATAGTGTACATAACTAAGGAAGAACGTATCCATATATAGATGAATATATCAATATAGCTATATGATAGTTATTAATTATTTTTTCTCACCATCATTTTGCACATATATAAATATAGGTTAATTAATTAAAGAACTTGTATTACTAAGAGCTCCCTATGTAAGCTACATTATTCTACTGTAGCACGCTTTATATATATATATATATATAAACTAATTAATGCATGCAAGTACACAGTAATAATATGGATGGGTATAATATAAAAGTCTCAAACGTGCTTACCTTTAATTGATTAAAGCTTAAACCAAAACCCACTTTATTATTATAATTAACACATCTCCATATATATATATATATAGATAGAGAGAGAGAGAGAGTAATGATTAATAATACAAATTATACAATGTTTGATTGGTGTTAAAGAATTGTATAGGTCTGGTTAATAGATCTCGAATCCCCAACTCCCATTCCATGTTGCTTTGGATGGGATTTGGTTGTTGCTTGTTTTTAGCTTTCCCAAAAGAAGAGCCAATGCCAGCCATGAACCAACACTACTCTTCCATTTATAATAATAATTAATCTCGGAGTTACTCCATTACTAATATTTCTCACCTTATACTTCAGAGTTTTAATTATAAAACCATATATAAACATAATATTTTACTATATATATATATATATATATATATTACTTTTGGAGCGCCTGAATAATTTCATCGTGAACACATCTTGAATTTTTATTGAATTGGTTTGAATCCAATCCGACATGCCCATATTTTTCAAAGATTACTTGAGTAATTTGGGTGTCTAACCAATTTTAATATGTAAAACTTTCTAATAGTTTTTAATTAGTTTCTGTCTAATTAAATTTAATTGTAAGTCAAATTGGTCTTTTTTTGCCTTAGATTCATCAAGTCCAAGCTTAAATTTGAACTTGGGGAGGATTAAGACTGAGTTTTCATTTCACACTAATCCAATCAAATTGGTTTCCATTCAAATGTTGAGTCTAACTATGAGTTTAAATCAAATCTAATTTGTGAGTAGGTTCAATTTATTCTTAATAATTTAAATTAAATTCTGAGATTTGATTGTTAGAGAATTTTTTTTTTTTACAATTTTTTTAATTTTAATGTACTAATCTATCTTTTATTAAATTGAAATATAAATTTGATATGATACCCAACAAAGAAAAATTCACCAATAATTTAAAAAAAATAATATACTACAAGTTGCCAAGTTTTTTCATGTAGTATACTACATAATATACATTTGACTCCAATCAATTTGGGCTCCCATAAAAGGGCAAACCAATACATGTGGCAATACCCCATTTTCCCAATTCTTGGCTTTCCCACTAATCTAATAAGAGAAAAAAAAAATTATACTAAGGAATCCAATCCCTTAATATTATTCTTTCATATATATTTATTATTTTTGTTGTCTTCTCCATTGGCCTATACCTCTAAGGATTTTTGTTTATGGTTTCTTATACGATGTATAAGGATAATACAATAACTATATTAAAAGTATTGGAGATTTCTACATGTATATACATTTATATAGTTTATTTGTAATATATATTTTTTATTTTTATTTTTTTTCCTTCCTTTCTCCAACATATCTAGTAAGACCAACCCAATCAATACAAATCATTTTTCCTCTTACATAGTTATTATTTTTTTTTTCTAAAGCCTAGGGTTAAGTAAATTAATTAAAATTAGTGTTTAGTAAAGAAAAGTAGGAAGAGAGATTCCATTTTTTTTAAAGCTTAGGTCTTTGAAACTTGCGAGTCTCAATGCCAACTAATAATGACATGAGAAGAGAGAGAGAGAGAATAGTATAAATAAAATTAATTAATTTTCTAACAAGTTGAACAAGTAATTATTTATTGTTCATGGGATGAACTCTAGGTAAAGACTAGCTAAAGAAGAAATATATTTATATATGTAAAAGAAATTTAAATGTAAAATAATGGTTTAAATCTTATGAGAATGTAAATGATGAACCATAGCCATTGGATTCAATTACTTTTGCAGGTTATGATCTACCCAATTGCAATAAAAAAATATATAATTGATAGTACATCAAGAGAAACATTTTTAATTTTGGGGTTATACTAAGAAAGAATATTTGACAACTTTAGCATCAATGGCTTCAGAACACTAATAATTCACATAATTATTTTTTTATTAACCAATATATATGCTGACCAAGAAAGATTTGTGTTATGCATTATTTAAATCTCAAATTGCATATATGTTTTGGCACAAAATCACTTATTATATATATATATATATATATATATATATATATATATATATATATATATATATATATATTATAATTATAAGAGTTATGGTTGTAACTTCACGTACAATGAAAGATTACATAAATTTATGTAAAAAATAAAACACAAGCCTGGCAACAGTGTGTATATAAATATATTTGATTGTGAAAAATAAAATAATAAATTAAAATTAGAGGAGAGGAGAGCTATATTCCGAACTAGCAAGGAGTATACTTAAGGAGAATAAAAAAAAAAATTAAAGAAAATTGAAATAACTTTTTTTTAGGCAACTAACTTCTATTATTACTTTGCGAGTTAATTAATTATTTTTCATAATATTCATAGATATAATCTAATGATACTTTATTTTTTGACAGGATAATAAATTTAAATTTTAGTCTATTTTATCTTCAATAAAAAAAATTATTTTTTCATAAGAAGAAAAAAGAAACAATTTGAAATGAGCTAATCAATCCTTATTGTGGTTTACTTCTCTAAAATTTATTTTTTTCATAAAAAAATAGGTTTTTAGGTGATAAGAAAAAGGTATTTAAATAAGCTTTTAATTAACAATCTTCCTAATTATTTTAAAAAAAAATCCCAATTTAATATATTAAATTAATTTCATTTTAGGGAAGTGTTTTTAGTTGGGTGTTTAATAGAATTAATGCTTAAACTATAAATTAAAATAATGTCTTGAGTGGGATTAATTAATTTTAATTGATACATAAATTGATTAAAAAATTTTCTTAATGGTGGAAAAAAAAATAGACAGAGGCAAAAAGTTGAAAAAATAGCAACATTTTGACCATAATTTTTCATTTGACCTAAAAAAAAAAAAAAAGTAGAGGGGTAATTTAATAAATAACACACATATTTATATATAAATTTGAGAAGGATATTATTCATATTCATATTTTCTTTTTAATTATATTACTGTTTTTCAAAGATTTCAATATGGTATTAATTAATGTATAACAATATATACTGTACATCATAGCAATTCAAAATAAATAATACGAAAATAAATAAACCAATGTAGCATAGAGTAGAGTTTCCCCAAAAAATAACAATACCCACCGCATGACCCAGATGGTATAGTTTCTTAATTACACTAATGAAAATGAGCTAAAGCTAGATTTTGGGTCCTTGACCAAACAAACCCCCATTAAAGATTTTAAGCTCTTTTCCCATAATTTTTAATGAAAAGACAAGAGTTAAAATAATCACAATAGGATAAAGAAAATCCATAATAAGAGTTGGCAATGTCAGTTGCTAGCTAACACTCAACTACAATTAAACTCTAAAATACATAAACATTAAATTAAACAAATTGTGTTGTTTACAACAAGGAAAAGTACTCCCCTTATTTTATTTATATAAACACAATTTTTATTCCAAATGTTTGATTTAAATATATAAATTTATTTATTTTAACTTAAAATATAAAATTTATTTTTATTTTTTTTAATTTATAAAATATATTAATTATATGATAATTTCTATATAATAATAAATAATTTTTCATATTATATTAGATTAAATTACATTACTGAAAATAAATTAATATATCATTTTTAACTTTAATTCATTTTTTTATATTTTTGAATATTATTTAATAAATTTTTTCATTATAATTTTTATGAATAATTAAAATAATAAAATGGAAATAATAATAATTGATGTATTAGGATAAATTAGAAAAAAAAATAAAAAAAATTATTATTTTTTAATTTTTGTGTAAAAATAGTTATGTATATATAAATGAAGCTGGAGAGTAATTAAATTTATTTGAATTTAAAGCAATTAATGTAAAGTGTTAAAATAAAAAATAAAAAACAAAAATAGTAAGTAAAAGGAAAGAGTTTTTAATAATTTTACGGTGGCAGTGGCGGTGGTTAATCATCAAGAGCTCTCTTTTTGATGCAAGCGTGGGTATAAATCCTGCACCTTTGCCATTACTCCTCTCTTTCAGTCTCCCTTCAAATACGCAGATACCAATCTTTAAATTTCTCTCTCTATTGCTTAAAGTCTTAAACTTTCTTCTATTTCTGTATCTGTTGTTGTGTTTGTGTGTGGATGTGTGAGTGTGTGTGGCAATGTATAGCTGAGCTCAAAAGCAGGGCAGGGGTTTGAACAGAATAGGCTGCAGAGTTCAAAAATTCAATAAAGTTTTGCTTTTGCGTGGAAAAACGCTTGAAAGAAGAGCAGGAGTACCATAAGTAGCACAGAATCTGAAATGGGTATCTTTCTCTTGCCACTTTTAAGTGGGGTTTCTCTCTCTGCTGCTCAACTCTGACTAGGGTTTTGAACTGGCTATTTATTGTCCTGAAATCAATGTTCTTTTGTGTTTTTATTTGACTGCATCTGTTATAACCTTTTGCAGCTTTCTTTGAACTTTCTTTTTCTGAGTTTCTTTTGTCTGAGGAATGCTTTCTTTGTTGTAATTTTGGTCCACTTCAACTTCACTTGTTGGGTGGCTTTGGAAAATGGTATTAATTCAACTTCTTTGATCTTTGGTACATATATTGAAACCTGGGGGTTCGGTTGAAGTATTATTGGATTTTTAAGTCAATTAATGGAAGTGGGTCTTTCTGGTTCGCTATGCATTGTTGAGATTAGATGATTTCTTTTTAATTTAAAAGGAATTGAGCTTTTGAAGGAGTATTATGACACCACTGTGAATTTTGAAGTGTCTTTTATTGTAAGTTCAAACTTTGTGGTTTTGGATGAATCATGTTTTTGAAGATATTTAATAATATATGTTAGGAAACAAAATGTTCTTTGTTAGATTTCTTCTTTTTCTAATTTAAGCTGCTTCTTTTGGTGTTTGCCTCTTTGCTCTTTGGCTTTATCATTTTGAGCAATTAGAATATCTTGGGAGTAGTTAATTTTCTGTTTCACTTTCTATTGTTCTAGATGTCTATACAACACAATTGTGAGAGGAAGGTATCTACTATTGGCTACTTTAGCTATTCTTGTCAAGAAGAGATGGAAATGGGTGACAGAGATAAATTTGAGCTAGAAAAGAGGAGTGATAATTCTATTAACTACCATTCACCTGACAGTATGCACTCAGACTGGCGATTTAGCACTGCCAATATCACAAATTCATCTCTGGATTTGGTTTCCACTGATAATCAGATGCCAGCGTGTAGAGGAGATCTAGTTGGCGCTTCTTCTTGCTCTTCTGCTCCAATGGTGGACTCATTTAGTGCAGGCTTATGGGACCACCCCACAAATCCACAGAACTTGGTGTTTTGTGACATTAATGTACAAAATAATGTAAGCACTTCAAACCCAATAGAAATTAGAAAAGGCAGTCCCGGCTCTTTGAGAGGTGGTATTGATAAAATGCTGGATATGGGGTGGCATCCTCCAAGCTCTATGCTGAAAGCTGGCATTTTCTTACCAAGTGGCCCGGGGGCGCTCCCTCAGAGCTTATCTCAGTTTCCTGCTGATTCTGCTTTCATTGAGCGTGCTGCTAGGTTTTCGAGCTTCAATGGTGGGAATTTTAGTGATATGATGAACCCTTTTGGAATTCCCGAGTCAATGGGTCTTTATTCTAGGGGTGGGGGAATGCTGCCAGGACCACAAGAGGTTTTTGCAGGTGGTGGGTTGAAATCTGTATCTGGCGGACAAAGTCAGAAAAATGTTATGAATGCAGTTGAAACTTCTAAAGATGCTTCTTTGACAGTTGAACATGTGGCCATTGAAGGGAGCCCACTCAAGAATGAGAGAAAAAGTGAGAGCCTTGTAAGATCTCATGATGAAGGAAAGCAAAGTGTCGGTGGGTCTGGTAATGACTCCGAGGAAGCCGAATTCAGTGGTGGTGGTCATCAAGATGAGCCATCTATGTTGGAAGGAAATGGTGGGGAATTGTCTGCTAAGAGCCTTGGCTCAAAGAAAAGGAAAAGGAGTGGGCAGGTAGGAACTATGCTTGCAAATTGTTTCTTTACTTTTTGACACTTGTATTAAAATTTTCATAATCTGTAATTTTTCCCCTGGTTGAAGGATACTGAGCTTGATCAGGCCAAGGGAACCCAACAATCTGTTGAAGGTGCAAAGGATAAACCTGAAGTTCAGCAGAAAGGAGATCAAAATCTGACTTCAGGTGCCAATAAGACTGCTGGAAAACAAGGTAAACAAGGATCTCAGGCTTCTGATGCACCAAAAGAAGAATATATTCATGTCAGAGCTCGAAGAGGTCAGGCAACAAACAGCCATAGTCTTGCAGAAAGAGTAAGATTCTATATTAAGTATTTACTTAGTTTGAAGCAACTTTCATTCTAGTGTTTGGGCTCTAGTTGATTGGTTCTGACTACAGGTGAGAAGGGAAAAGATTAGTGAAAGGATGAAGTTTCTACAAGACCTTGTACCTGGTTGCAGCAAGGTTTGCTTTTTGGAATTGATAGCTTAAGAAGTGTGATTAAGTTGAATTGTCCTTATAATTAAAAAGCTGTTGTGGTTCATATAATGAACATCGGTTGAATTTTTCAGGTCACAGGCAAGGCAGTGATGCTAGATGAAATTATCAACTATGTGCAATCATTGCAACGGCAAGTTGAGGTATAGCGGCGAGATGCTGTTTCATTTTTCCTTCCAATACTTGGGTGGTTCTTATTTAGTACGATGCATGTCAGAAATAATTCAATTTAATGAACAGTTACATTCAGATACTTGAAGTGGATAACGTTGTACTATCGTGTCATGGATTTCCTTTAACAAATTCTAGCTTATTGCTACAGATTTTGTCACAAGACTGTGCTTGTGATAATATAAGAAAACTAGTTTTGAGTCTGAAACTTTTTGTAGACTTTTTTTAATTCAGATTTATCACTTGTTTACAACTTATCTGTGCTTCTTCTGAGTTGAAATTAGTTTTTCTCTTTTTCAGTTTCTATCAATGAAACTTGCAACAGTCAATCCAAGGCTTGATTTTAACATTGAAGGTCTCCTTGCAAAAGATGTAAGTGAATATAAGTTTATTTACGTTAAACTATCTAGCCAAGGGCTGGCTTATGGATCATTCAGATGCAGTTTTCTTATGCATGTACGTGCAGATCATTCATTCGCGTGCTATTCCTTCATCTTCTCTGGCATATTCACCAGAGATGCCTATGGCTTATCCCCCATTTAATGCGTCTCAACCAGGCCTTATTCAACCTTCCTTTCCTGGCATGGAGAGCCATTCTGATGTGCTCCGGAGAACCATTAGTTCCCAACTGACACCAATGACTGGAGGATTGAAGGAACCTATTCAGGTAACACTTAGTCGATTTCTGGATTTTTCTTTCCTGATGGCATTTTTACTCATTTGATATTTTGAAATATTAGCAAGTGTCAATCGAAACATTGGTATCAAAGGATTTACTAATGCCATGAACTTAACTGATTTGTTGAATATGAGACTTTTTTTATGCCTAGGACATGCAAATTTGTAGGGATCTCCTCTTTTCAACATTTAACTAAGGGGTGATTATGAACTTTGGTATTTGTGTATGTTCCTGTCTCTGTGGTTCATATGATAAGGAAGTTCTGATGGGCTAGGTTAAATACTGGTGCTATATTCTAATAGAGTGGAGATAACATTATGTCAATACAATAACAATCAAATGATATTTCTCTTTTCTACTTGGCCTACCGAATGTGTTTGTATTAACTTTTACATTTCATTTTAATATACTCACCAGCTGCCCAATGCATGGGATGATGAGCTCCACAATGTTGTCCAAATGGGCTATGTAACAAGCGGGCCACAAGATAGCCAAGATATAAGTGGTATACATGTTTATTTTACCCAAGTAACCTCTGCAATCATATAAGTTATGCTCCTAGGCTGAATGTAAAGTTGTTACCCTTGTTGCAGGATCACTGCCTCCTGGCCACATGAAAGCTGAACTTTAATGATTCACCCATCGTTTTTATGTGACACAGTATGCTTGTACCACTAATTTTGAGGATAAAAGGCATGCAAGACGAGATTCTACTTCAACGTACAGAGGCTACAAATAAAGAACTGGATGCCTCTAGCCCAGCTGCAGAGCATGGAGAGGGATTAGTTGCTCGAAAGCAAGGTTTTGAGAGCTTTAAGGGTCAGTTGCATAATCAAAGGAGGGAGTTGGCCTTTCGCCTGGATGGTTTTCTGCTTGTTGTTTATTTGATGCCATACTGATCTCCATGCTTCTATCATATGAGTTTCGCATGCTAGATTCCCAGAAAACTGAAAAAGGTCTCTGTCGTGGAATAGGATGCTCCGACTGATAGACGAGGATTGCAAGAATGTAATGTATAGATTGATACTCCAAGGATCTGATGAATATAGGCTAATAGGGAAGCTCATGTATTGTCTGAAATGAAAATGAGCTCTGTAATTTGTGACAATGGAAACCATGGTGGCATTCTGTTCATATATGTCTCAATAACGTATATACTACTACATGAAAGGATTAGTCCAGTTTGATACATGCCACATTGAAGAGACTATTGAATTTTGATTGTCTATTTCTGGCATAAAGTATTAGCAAGGCTTGTTTGGTTAGATAAGAAATTAGCCAGAGGCTAAATTATCTTAAAATTCATTGCTTTGACTTGGTATAGATGAAATTATGTTCTTTTGGACACAAGTAATTGATATTATAACTAGACCCAAAAAAAAATAAAAAAATTCACTTCATTGATGGTTCAAAGTGTTAATTTTTAGCAATAGTTGTTGTACTGATCAAAGGTCAAAAAAATAAAATAAAATGATAGAACATGTTGAATTTTGAAGTAATTTGAGCTATTTAGCTAGATTTATATATTTATATCAAAAATATTTTTCATTAATATTTCTAATAAAAATAAATTTTAAGAATGAAAAACAAATAATAAAAAGTTACACTGAGCATAATTTCTTAGGAAGTGCAATTAGTTCTATATAATGTTAATAAATTTTTATATATATATAATTTTTTCAACCTGCCTTATCCAATTAATACTTGACGTGATTGTCCTTCGACCAAAAAAATTGTACTGGAAATTAATATCCGATTCCGGTATCGTATCTATAACACGAAGTTGAAGACGAACCTTAATACCAGTCAGAAAAACCATTCCCGCCAAAATTATTAGTGCACACAGAACAAAACAAACATAATGTCCACCGCCTCAAATCACTATTGCTCCTTACTCAAATTCTGCTGCGAAACTCGAAACCAGACCCAGGCCAAGAAGCTCCATTGTCACATCATTAAGACCCTAACAAATCCAGAACTTTTTTTATTTAACAACCTTATGAACACCTATGGAAAAATAGGAAATCTAAGATATGCCAGCCACTTATTCGACGAAATACCCCAACCAAATCTCTTTTCATGGAATACCATCCTTTCCGCTTATTCGAAATCTGGGCATCTCTCAAAAATGCAAGAAATCTTTAATCTCATGCCAAGCAGAGATGGGGTTTCTTGGAACTCTCTTATTTCAGGGTATGCCTGTTATGGGTCGGTTACTGAGGCTGTTAAGGCTTATAACTCGATGTTAATAGATGGAGTTGTTAATTTGAATAGGATTACATTTTCGACTATGCTTGTATTGGCATCTAGTCAAGGTTATGTTGATTTGGGTAAACAGATTCATGGGCAAATAGTGAAATTTGGTTTTGGAGCTTATGTTTTTGTAGGCAGCCCTTTGGTTGACATGTATGCAAAAATGGGTTCAGTTTATGAGGCAAAGCAGGTTTTTGATGAGATGCCAGAGAGGAATGTGGCAATGCATAACACTATGATAACTGGCCTTTTGCGTTGTGGGAATGTAGAGGATTCGAAGAAGTTGTTTCATGGTATGAAGGAAAAAGATTCCATTTCTTGGACAACAATGATTACAGGGCTTGTACAAAATGGATTAGTGAGAGAAGCTATTGATTTCTTTAGACAGATGAGACTGGAAGGGCTGGCTATGGATCAGTATACATTTGGCAGTATGTTGACTGCTTGTGGGGGTCTTACTGCCATAGAAGAGGGCAAACAAGTTCATGCCTTTATAATTAGGAGTGGTTATAAGGACAATGTCTTTGTTGGTAGTGCGCTTGTTGATATGTACTGCAAATGTAAAATTATCCGATATGCAGAAGAAGTTTTCAAGAGAATGACACATAAGAATGTTGTATCATGGACTGCAATGTTAGTGGGTTATGGTCAAAATGGCTTCAGTGAAGAAGCTGTTAGGGTTTTTTGTGCCATGCAGAGAAATGGGATTGAGCCAGATGATTTTACTCTAGGAAGTGTGATAAGCTCATGTGCAAATCTAGCTAGCTTAGAAGAGGGTGTCCAATTTCATTGTCGAGCACTAGTTTCTGGTTTGATTTCTTTTATAACAGTCTCCAATGCACTTGTTACTTTATATGGTAAATGTGGAAGCATTGAAGAGTCCAATCGCTTGTTTAATGAGATGAAATTCAGGGATGAAGTCTCTTGGACAGCATTGGTTTCAGGATATGCACAATTTGGAAAAGCCAACGAGACAATCAAATTGTTTGAAAGAATGCTGGCCCATGGTTTGAAACCTGATGCAGTTACATTCATAGGGGTTCTTTCAGCTTGCAGTAGAGCAGGATTGGTGGAAAGAGGACAAAAGTATTTTCAATCAATGCTGAAAGAACATGGAATAATTCCTGTCCCTGAACACTATACTTGTATGATTGACCTTTTTAGTCGAGCAGGAAAGTTAGAAGAAGCCAAAAGTTTTATCAATAAGATGCCTTTCCAACCTGATGCAATTGGTTGGGCCACTTTGCTCAGCTCTTGCAGGCTTTATGGTAACATGGAAATAGGGAAATGGGCAGCTCAGTCTCTTCTGGAACTGGAGCCCCAGAACCCTGCAGGTTATATCTTGCTTTCAAGCATCTACGCTGCTAAAGGCAAATGGAATGATGTGGCCCAATTAAGGAGAGGAATGAGAGAAAAAGGAGTAAAAAAGGAACCAGGATGTAGTTGGATAAAATATCAGAGCAAAGTTCACATTTTCTCAGCAGATGACCAGTCAAGTCCATTTTCTAATCAGATATATGCTGAGCTGGATAGATTAAATCAAAAGATGATAGAGGAGGGGTATGTGCCAGATGCTAGTTCAGTTCTTCATGATGTTGGAGAACCAGAGAAGATAAAGATGCTTAACTACCATAGCGAGAAGCTTGCAATTGCTTTTGGGTTGATATTTATTCCTTGTGGCATTCCCATACGAGTAGTTAAAAATCTGAGAGTATGCGTGGATTGTCACAATGCCACTAAATATATTTCTAAGATAACTCAGAGAGAAATACTTGTCAGAGATGCAGTTCGGTTCCATTTGTTCAAAGATGGAATATGTTCATGTGGAGATTTCTGGTGACATGGTTCTTATACCATCACAAGCTGTTATGGAGGACATTAGAATCAAATATCACCCAGGGGAGTGACCAAGATCAATGGTTATGCAGCCACACAGGCATATCACTGGGCCACTTGGGTGCTTTTTTGCTAGATCAATAATCCTGGAATGATATCTACATTATGTTAAATAAAATGCAAATTTGATGTCGAGGATCTCCTTGTTAAAAATGTAGGTATGTAAAACTTGAACTGCACCCTTCATATCTCATTCATTTCCCTCCTTAAGAATGTCATATTGACAGCTGAAACTTATTGGCATTACCTATGTAGAAAAATATCAATTGAAAGCGGCACTTGTATGTTAGATAGCAGTGTCCTTGAGTTGGATTTAGATGCTGCTGGCATCTGCAAGTTGCTTCCACCATTGGCTTCTATCAATTATGTTGCTGTGCTATGGACCTGTATAGATATAAAAAGAACAGTAAATTACTGCTACACTGCTGAGGTTTGGCCTAATTCACTATTCAGTCCTACTTTTTTTAAAACTACTTTATTTAAAATGTCAACTATTTAGTTCTTCTGTCTAAAATTAAGTAATTTTAACCTTTAATTACTAGGAAAAAGCAAAAAATTACCCGGATATGTCAACAAAAACTCTCCTTCAAATGCTATGTAAGAGGGTTTTATATAGCGAAAACCCATTAGCAACATGAGCCACCTGATTATGAAAGTATGATTCTTTTGCATCCAGCCAAATCCTCCCTTGAGTGCTATATAAGGAGACTTTTTTTTTTTTTTTCGATATATGAGAGTATTTCTTATTTCCCATGTATTTAACAACCAAAATCACTTAATTTCAGATGGAAGGATTAAATTGTTAACATTTTCAAACCTTAGGGATTAAATGATATATGTTTGAAAAAGCAGGAACTGAATATTGTGTTAGATGAAATGTCAAGGGAGAAAGAGAGAGAGAGTAATTTAGAAAAAAAAGGTTTCTCTACTGTTTCTTTGATAAAAAAGTTAATATCATATATTTGTCATCTGTTTCTTAAGGATGTTCTCTTAAAAAACTTGTAACTCTACTTTTGTGATTCAATCAGTAAATATATAAATTTAAAGCAAAGAGAAAATACTATAGTTATTGGAAACATTGCATAACTTAGTCTAAAATCTCTTCTCAATACAAGCCATACAAGGCAATGCAAACTGCATTTGTAACAAAAGAATCATTAAACATTGAATACCAATGGCATTAACCCGGTAATAGATACCCACTACATTCTGAAATTATCATCAATCGAAACAGTGGTACATCAATTTTATCTATAAGATTTGCAAAATATCACAAAAGAACTGGGGTCTTTTTTCAGTCCTGAAATTACAAAATACGTGAAAGGTGAATCTGATGAACAAGACGACTCAGACAAACTTTTATTCCTGAGATCTTTTTATGGAATATTCTTGACTTTGTTGCTGGTTCTGCATCAGAAGAAGAAAAGTCATTAAAGTAAATGCATACTAGATAGCAACTTTAGATGGGAATAGGAAAGCTGACAAGAATTACCTGCAACTGGCTACAGATCTCAATTACTTCAGCTAGAGGAGCCCAGTCACCAAAATTCCTTTCAATGAACTGGTAAGCGATGCCACTCTTTCCTCGGCCAATTATAAAGAGGCCACCTTTAATTTCTCCTTCCCCTTTGAAGTTTTGCTTTATTCCCATAGCTTTTGCACGCTTGTAATTTGCAATAGCTCGTGGATTGAAAATAAATCCTGATATGAACTTGTCCTTCAGGAGTTGGCCACCACCAAGAGCTTTGAAGAACTCCATATCCCGATCATAGAGCACAACCCCACCCCAATATCGTGGCCAGAAGTCTGTTACCTGCATGACAACAATAGCTGTAGCACATCAAACAAGACGAGTTTATAATTCAAACTGAAGTTCACTGGATACCTCTGACTCTATATATTCATGGAGAACTGCAATTAGTTGAACTCCTAGTGCATCAAATATTGGTTTCTTGGCATACAGCTGGTGAGCTTCAGCTCTGCACATGATGCACCTGTTTAGAAATTCAAGAAATGCAGAGGAAAAATGTCAATTTCACCATTTAGCTGCTCATATTTTGAAAGTTGATTTATTGGTTTTCAAAGACTACAGGACATTTGAGTGTTATTTCTGGCTATATAATTTATGGGTTCTTGAATTCTTTTTAATTACAAAGCCCCTGCCACAATGTATTGGTGTTTTTATCATGTGTATCAGCTGTTATGAATGCAATTATATGACGTAGGTTTTGTTTATGACACTGGGTTATCTACACAAGAAAGCCAAGCCGTGATTCTGGATATTAGTGTTTACCCAGGACGTCTGATGCAGAGAAGCACAGATGGTTTATCTCGCCACATTTCTGAGGCCTTCATCGGAGGTGCCCTGGTTTTGACCAAGCGCTCCATCCCAATTTTATACTCTGGAGTTATTTTTTCAATTGATATGTTATCAATGAAAGAATAAGGAGCAACTTCATCAACAACTGGAGGAGGTTGTACACAACCACATGCTCGCGCTTCAGCTGGCCCTGCGGCAACAATCCCTTTAAAGACGTATCCATCTTTCATCTTAAAATCAGCCAGTGATTCTTTAAGTGATTTATCATAATTTATACTACTTCTAGTGGGAGATTTTGATGTGCTCTGCATATTTTTGGAGTTGAGAGATCCAAAACTCTTGAAAATGCTCTCTTTTCCAGATGCTGTGCTGCCCATTTTCTTTAGAGGGAGGGTGTGTGTTTTGGGCAAAGTTTCTGCACAAGCACTGGTTCTGCCTGTAAAACGAGCAACATGACCTCTC
This sequence comes from Aleurites moluccanus, assembly GCA_948193065.1. NCBI lineage: Eukaryota > Viridiplantae > Streptophyta > Magnoliopsida > Malpighiales > Euphorbiaceae > Aleurites > Aleurites moluccanus. The sequence continues at coordinate 18,500 of CANXYC011603714.1, forward strand.
TTAATTCCAAACTGAGAAGAGAGATCTCCAATGCTTAAATTCAGAAGCTCAGGCAAACATTTCCCGGATTCTTCTAGCTTATCTCCATACTGCATTAGAGCATGATCGTGCAGGTATGATCTTATTTCCAATGCATCCTAGAGTAACAGAAACAAAATAGAACTTGATTAATTATTATATCAGTTTTGAACAAAAATTAAAAGCTAATTCTAGGAAACCAACCTTTTGCCTTCGTGTCATGTTGATTGAATCCATGTCGTCTGAGTTCATAATCTTCAAGGTTGGCACATCATCCCAACCATCTTCTAATAACTTCGGTAGAAGTTTTCTCAAAGCTCCATTTCCTACAAAATCCTCTATTGAAAAAGAAGCCATTTTTTTTTGTTTCTTTTTGCAGCAGAGAACTGTGCAAAATCTTGTTGCTGAGGAGGCCTGGATGGGATGTATAAATTGTATTATTGCTGTTAGGCCAACCACTCAGATATAAAACAGACCTTAAGCATAAATACACGAAAGTGTAATGAATGCAGTGATAGTGAAGAAGCACGGATTGGCTTAACCCTCTTATATGAGGCTCTATAGCCTTGAAAAGAAAACAAACAAACAATGGCCTATTGCCTTGGTGAAGAATTCAACCAATCCACCTGGATAGTTATTATCCAGACGAAATTAGAAAAATAATTTTGAGTGGGTCAAAAAAAATTTTTGCATATAAATTTGGATTTGGGCTGGCCGAAATTTTTTTTTATATAAAAAATTGAATTTAAATGGATCTGATAAATTTTTTTTTTATAAATTAAGGAAAATTTTTTTTGGGTGCCTATGTGCACCTAGACTCTCATATACCTCCTGGTTATTATCAAGTTGATGTTAAAAATTGACTAAGATATTTCTTTAAATTTTATAATTGTTTAGATGTTGGTAGCTTAAGAGTTGGTATGTGTTTGATATCTCTCCCTCTCTCTCTCTCTCTCTCTTTGTATATTACGTGCGATTTAAATATTATAAAATTGAAAATTATATATTTTGCTTTAGACAAGATTTGCGATAAGAGGGTGACGGTATAGGAAAAGCTTACCAAGAGTAATATTTACAATAAACATTTTGCTTGGACACGGTCAAAAGATGCTAACAGAGATTGAGAAGAAACAAGAAAGTTTAAAATAATAATAATAATAAAAGGTTAAGGCAATAGATATCTGAAGTACTTAAATTATAACATTGTTTATTGTAAATGATGCTGTTTAACTGATTGATTACAAGGGTGGATTTTCTTCTATTGCCGGCCAAAACCTGCCCAAATTTTATATGATGCATATTCAAATAAATTGACTTCTCTTTCCAACTTTTCTAGGTAATTTTTATTTATTTATTGTCCATATAAAGTTGATGTCCTTATACGTGAATTTATAAATAAGCAAGTAGAGGTAAAAATTAAATTATTTAAATCAATTAAATCAAATAAAACTGATTAAATTAAATCAAATCAATAACTGATAGTTTCACAATTGACTTAAATTGAAAATAAGATAAACCAAAAATTTTATTTAATTTGTAATTTGAACATTTTTTTCTCGATTTCAACTCAGACCAAATTGAAATATATATATATATATATATATATATATATATATATATATATATATATATATATATATATATATATTTTTTATATTATAAAAAAAAAATATATTTTATATTATTTTATATAAAAATATATTTTTT
>CANXYC011603727.1:0-48865 GCA_948193065.1 Aleurites moluccanus
AATAATTTTTTTATTTAAATATATTGTGCCCGTATTTTAAAATTCATACACAAAAAAAAAAAAAAAAAAAAAAAAAAAAAAAACACATAAGACCATAACCTTCCCACATCAATTTAAAATAAAATAAAATAGTCTTGCCACATAAACCCTAATTTGGTAATTTTTTGAAATCTCTAAAATGTTTAGGATTTTTTTTTCTTCCTTCTAGCAGACCACCAGTTCAATTCATATTTTAAATTAAAATTTTTCAGTTAACATTTTAAGTAATATTTAACTTAATTAACATTTTTAAGATGTATTTTATAAAATAATTTAAAATTATTAAATACTGAAGATTTTAATTTTATTGAATGGTGTTATTAAATATCACTTTTACATTACATTTAATTTTATCAAATCATGCATTGATTTTTTTTTTTGGTCAAGTAACGTCAAGAGAATAATATAATTAAAGTCTCAAATTTTTTTTTGGACCAAAAAAAGGGAAGAGAAGTGGAAGTGGAATTTTCTTAGGATGAAGAAAGTGGAAGATAAAGACAAATTCTCCATTTGGGTATAGAGATTGGAAAAAAAAAAAATTGGGGAAATGAATAATTTGACCTCAAAAAGAAATTCTCCCTATTTATGTGAAATGGGATCGCATTAATTCGCTTTGATTGTTTAAAAAAATTATTAAATTAAATTAATATTTTTAGTTTGAAAAATTATTAAATTAAATTAAATTATTGATTTAATTTAATTTAATTTAATTATTTTTAATTTATAAATTTTAAATTAAAAATATTTTTTTATAAATCATCATTATTTTATTATAAAATTAAAAAAAATTCATAATATTTATGATAAAAAAATCTCAAAAACTATTCAATGTATAATATAAAATTTATCTATTACATTAATTAACACACCCAAAATATATTTTTTTAAGAATTATATTTTTTTTATTTATTTTTATATTAATTTTCATAAATTATCATTTTTTTAAATTTTAAATTAATATTAGGTTAAATAAAAATATATTAATGTATAAAAAATAAAATCAAACATATTTAATTATAATAATAATAAAAAATAATAATATACATATATATTTTTAATTCAGTTCGATTTAAAATAAAAAAAAAATTCAAATTACAACACAAATCCAAATTTTTAATTTATTTTATTTTTCATATTAAAATAAAATTAAATAAAATTATCAATTTCGATTTGATTATATTTATTTAATTAATTTAACTTTCACCCCGTAATATGGGATATGGATGAAAGAAAAAAAATATTTCAATGCACAAACTTTTTATTAAATTATATATTTACCCTCTAACTTTAATATTTACAAAATACGAATATATGCTGTATATTAAAATATAATTTTAACATATGGATGAATTGTTTCAATTAAAAATAAAATTAAACCATCCGCTTTACATGATATATATATATCTCAATTACTAAAATTTATATTGTTAGATTTTTATGGACTTAATATGAAAATAAATTTATTTTTCACAGTCAATTTAACAAATTAAAGAAAAATAAAAATTTTACTTTTAACATTATAAAGATAAAAAATATATATATATATATATTATTTTAACACTATAGACATTTTCTACTTTTGGATATATGCAAAAAGTAATAACTAATTAAAATTTTCCTTTCAAACAAAAAACTATATTTTACAAAAATTCAATAATTTAATTAAAAAAAGTATATTACTCAAATGCTATTTCTCTAATATATTTCACCATTTTACCCTCCTTCCCTTGCCTTTGGAAACAGAGCATCCATCGAAACGACGGCGTTGCAACGAATCCAGTGACTGCAATGGCCTCCTTAGACCTCCGTCGTCGCCATCTCACTACCGCCTACCACCACCACAAGGCTCAAGCATCCACCTGCCACCGCCGCAACCTCAGTTCATAACAGGTACACAACCAGTTTGAAGCTTGGAATTGCACGCTGCTTTGTAAGATTTTATCCCTTGTATTGAATTTCCAGGAGGCTTCTGATGTGATATGGAATTTTCAGTAGTGAATTTGTTGATTTGCTATTTCTTTTATTGACAAAATAATACAACTATTTTATGAGATGCATCTTTAGACCTCAATAATATTAATCTTTTAATTGAAAATTTTCAATCACAAATTACAGCTTAATTATGATTTTCAAGTAATCTTCACTTGATACAGTATCACTAACTTCATCATTTATTTAATGATTAATTACTCTGAGATTCTCTTTTTTTTTTTTTAATTATATTAAATTATTATTATATTTTTAAAATTATATTAAAATATTTTTATATTTTATTTTAATTTGACAATGAGATATTCGTCTAATTTTTTTAATTTTTCATTAATCAGAACTCAAAAAATAAAATTTTAATTAAAATATTTAGAATTAATTACTCTAATATTTTTATATTTTTTTAAATTATACTAAATCATTCATATATTTTTAAAATTATATTAAAATATTCATATATTTTATTATAATTAAAATTAAATAAGATTCAATTTTTTCATTTCATCTAATTTGATTATGATTTATTGAGTTTTTTTTATCAGAGATATAAAAACACTAGCATTACGACCCTGAATTTCAAAAATAACAGGTGATTCTTCTTGTTAAAAAAGAATTTATAAATTTTAATTAAGAAAAGACTTTTGAAATATATAACATAAATGTAAAATTTTATTTGAAAATTAGATTTAAATTAGATAAATTCAAATCAATAATTAAATATGTCTTGAAATTTTTTTTTAACAGTGCAAATAAAAAATTGATTGGCGATGAGATTATCAGATGCAATGTACATTAGATAGAAAAATATAAGTATGTTTTAGTATAATTTTATAAATATATATATAATTTGAAAAATTAAGGATATTAGAGTAATTAATTTTATTTAATTTGACATTTTAGATTTTGACTAACGAGAGAAAAGTTAAAAAAATTAAATGAAAATTTTTTATTATTTAACAAAAGTAAATATATAAATATTTTAATATAATTTTATAAATATATGAATAATTTAATATAATTTAAAAAATATAAAAATCTATAACAATTAACCTTTATTTTAGTTGTACCTCCACATTTCCAACTCCATTAATCATCTGCCCTTTTTCAAATTCCTTGATCAAATTAGGAACAAAATTCTCTATAGGCTCCCACGTGGCTTCATCAATATCCGTCCATTTCACAATATACTTATTTGTTCGGAAAAATACTCCATTCAGGTTTGCATTTTTGACTAAAAATTTAATTTCAATCATATAAAAAAATTGGTCTCATTTTTCTCTTAAATTTAATTTTTGATTTAATTAAAGATTTAATTCGTTAATTATATTAATAATATTAATGATGGAATTCATTTATATTTTTAATTAATAAAAAATATTAAATTAATAAAATTATATTTTTAATTAAAAAAAAATATTAAAATTAAAAAAAAAAAATCAACAATCATCTTTATCGTCTCCTTTTCCACAATTTTTATGGATTTCCTCCACCAAACAAACTCTAACCACCACCAGCACATGGTCCATTATCCAACCGATTTCCAGCTAAATTAGCTTCAATCCATGCTTCACCTCAATCGATATTACCTCCCTCTATCGCCAGATTCGGTACCGAAGCAAAAAATCTCGTAGGCAGAGTTGAAGAAGCAGAAGAACGAGTAGTAGAAGAAGACACTATAATCCAATTTAGCCTGAAATTCACACAAATTACACCTATAAAGCCATTGCTTTGACCCTAAATTCTTGCATATATCACGACAGAAATTGAGATTGAGCTAGTGATGGAGGTGTGATTGATGGGTGAGAAGTAATGGATGATAGCAGGTTCAGGTTGAGGAGTTAGTTTTCCCATCACAAGGTTCCCTCTTTCTCTAATTTTGATCTCCTCCCTCACTATAATCAATTGATACCCAACAATCATTGTATAGTAAAATTGTTGACTCTCGCTTTATATGCAAGAAAAATCAATGAATAATTTGAAGAAGAGTATAAATTGGAGAGGCATAGAATGAGTAATGATGGTATTTCAGCTAGTCATTAGCCTTTGTTTAAGAAAATGGAGGAAATTGTCGGTAATTCACCATAAAACCCAGATCTAATATGGGTTTTTTTTTTTTAATTTTAATTTAGTATTTCTTCTGTTAATTAAAAATATAATTTTATTAATTAAAAAAATATAAATAAGTTGCATAATTAATTACCAGATCAATTCTTTAATTAGATTAAAATTCAAGTTTAAAGGGAAAATTAAATCAATTTTTTATACGTAAAATAGAAGCATGAATTGAATATTTTCCCCATTTTTCTCATCATCACCTAATCTTTTCCCAATCATTCCATCTGTTACTGCATACTCTAATACACCCTTGTAATCTCTCACTAAATCTTTACCAATGAATCTAGCTTTGACCCACTCATTCATTATCACCATCGTCCCTCTCCTTCCATTTGACTAAATAGTAAATACTCTATTGGATCACCTTTCCCTCTCTTCTCCATGATCTCCTGCACCTCCGCGTACTAGAACATTTCCTCATCTAAAATCCTTATTACATTTTCTAATCCTAATCTTCTAGCAAATTGCATTGGGTTACCCTTTGGGGTCACTTTTAAAATCTCTTTAGCCAAATCTAACGGCGTTAATCCCATATCGTCTTCTACCTCTGGATCTGCTCCGAGATCGATTAATAACTTGACCACACCCGGCTGGACGTAACCGGCTGCCATGTGAAGTGCTGTTAAACCTCCACTGTTATCACGGTGGTCCAAGTCGGCGCCGGCTTCTGCTAAAAGCTTAACACACGGTTCGGACCCGAGACTCGATACGAAAAATAAAGCTGTACGACCATAACTGTCGACGGCATCCACGTCTCATCCATCATCTGCGGCAATGATTTGGCTAAGCGCAGACTCATCGGCTTTTTTAGCGGCGGTCCACCATGGGGTTTCGTACTTGGCCACCACATCTTTGGCAATGAAATCTGATGGGACCCAAGAAGGGGTATGACCGTCTTTCCACTCAATCAAGTGCTCCATGCCAATCCCACCTTGGAGAGCTCTGCTGCCAATGATTTTGCTTACTTCGCCATATGATTCGTCGTCTTCAGGAGCGGGTTTTTGGGGTTTTCTTGAAGTGGGTTTTGTATTTCTTGGCTTTGGAGGCCAAAAAGTGTGAGGCTTGGCTTATTATGAAAATGGGTTGTTTTAATGTTTAGAAATTGGTGGGAATATATTGGAGAAGAAGAAGGAATTGTGAGATATGGAGTGAGTTTGAGACGAGAAAGACATTGGTTAGCCAAGAGGCTCTCCATGAAAGTTTCTGCCACTGTACAATAAAGCCTTTTGGGTTTGGTGGATTGTTAATGGACGGTCGGAATTTTCATTGGTTGGTCATTGCTAACCTACAATTTAGAAGCGAATTAAATCGAATTATATTGATTAAATAAGTTAAAATTGATTGATTTGATTTTTGATATGTTTAAATTTAAAAAATATAATAAATTTAAAATTTGATTTAATTTATATTTTAAATAATTTTTTTATTATTTTAAATTGAATTGAATCGCACGCACATGAATATATATATATATATATATATATATATATAATTTAATTTTATATAATTATATATTTTTTAATTTAATATTAATTTAAAATTTTAAAAAATATGATTTATGAAAATTAATTAAAAATAAATAAAAATATAATTTTTAAGAAAAAAATATAAATTTTAAGTGTATTAATTAATAAAATAAATAAATTTTATGTTGTATAATATTAAATTATTTTTAAATTTTTTTTATTATTGATATTTTATTAATATTTTTTTAAAATTTATAATAAAATAATAATGATTTATAAAAAAATATTTTTAATTTGAAATTGATAATTTAATTATAATAATGATTTGATTTAATTTAATTTAAAAAAAAAATTAAAAAAATATTAATTTAATTTAATAATAATTTTTAAATTAATTAAATTAATACCGCTCTAATCGAGTGAGAAACGATGGATAAAAAATTTATTATCCCGTGATGGGGATCCTTTTTTTTTTTTTTTTTCCTACTTGGTATAACACTTTGGAAAAAAAAAAAATTGTTCTTAAAAAACTTTAAAAAAGTGATGTGTCAACAAAACACTAAATAAGACAATTGTTTATGGATCGTATGATAATGGAAGTTTCAATGTTTGATTTTGTTTCACCACATAAGCAGTTTTAACATAAAAAAAAAAATGCAATTATTATAGTAAATTCCTGGACCGTATTTGCCACATCAGACTATTGTTTCTGTTGATTAGAATTTTCCATTTTATTTATTATTTTACATCGAATTTGGAATTCAGACTTGACAATTAATAGTTTTTTTCTTTTAAATTTAGTAATAAAAATTAATCTGATAATTCAATGTGAGGCAGTAAATAAAATTCTTATTATATTATTTTAAGGAGAAAGTTTTCAGATTTTTTTTTTTTAATTTTAAATGTTTAAAGAGAAATTTATTGTTAATGAGACTTAAATTTCACACTCATTCTAAAATAGTTCTAACAGTTTTCATAAATCACTGATTGGCTTCTAATGGTAAGAATTTGTTTTATTTTTATACAACACCTAATAAAATTACAATTACTAATATTTATCATCCATCACGAGAAGGATATTTTTTATAAGAGCTTTATATTAAGCACAAAAGGTAGCTTGACAATAATAAATATCTATAACTAACATAAATTAATTTAATCCCATAATAGTCTATTCCTTGTTGCCTGTTTGCGTGAAATAGACTAGTAAAAAAATCAATCTTTTATCTTCAAGAGTTCCAATCTTACAAGGCTAATAAGTTGCTACTGCAAAACAAGCAAACAATCAACGAAATCTAGACTTCTTGGTTTATTGCATAATGCACATGAAAAGAGAAGCAGAAGAAATATCAACGCTCAACAGACCAAGATGAGAACACATACTTATTAGTACATTAAGACAAAAACATTCAGGGAGGCAGCCCAGAGCACTTCACTGAATTTTACTTGCAGGCCAACTGAAAATCCAATTAAAAGGAAAACCTAGCCCTGGCACTAAATGTGACTGATACAGGTGCTAATAATGTTATCTACCAGTTTGGAGCAGCTATTTGTTGTCTTCATTTATCTGGCAAAGCATTTGTTGATTGCCAAGTGACCACATTTAGCATTTCTGACTTGGGCCACAGACTTCCCATATAAAATTTGTGTCCATAACTGGTAGCTGAAATGCTAGTCATCTGCGTAACCAGGCTGTATAGTCGACAATGTCTCAGAGATTCTAATCATCCATGGCTTAAGTTTACCTTTCAATAACTCGCCGGCTATTTCTAAACTCACCAAAATCTCTATCCATGTCCCTATTATAATCACGAGATCTTCCCCGTAGCCGATTTTGAAATCCTCCTTGTTTTGGTTCCTTGAAATCCCGAAAATTGCCACCTCCATTATTCTCTCTCCTCCCTGAATGTTCATTACCTCGGAATCCTCTACTTTTATCACGTGACCCATGGCCACGATATGATCTATCAAAATCATCATTCCAAGAGTTCCCCCTGTCACCCATCTTACCCTTGGATCTCCCCTTAGGATCACTGGCAAAATCCTGATCACCACGACCTCTGAAATTGCCACGTCTTCCACCAGCTTCCATGTTGTTCCTTCCAAATTTCTTTCCTCGAGCACTTAGCTCACCATTCTCAGATTCTGAGGCAGAAAATGAAACATTTTTTCTATCAGAACTTCTTTGATAGTTTCTTCTGTCTAAACCCTGTTTATTTCCTTTTGTTTTGCTGGAGCCAAAGTCATCATCCACATCTGAATCAAACTTAATTTCTTCATCTGACCCAAAAGTTAATCCCCTGGATGGACCAGTGGGGCCTCTACCCCTGTTTTTGTGTCTAGCATCAGCAACATGACTAGATTTCCATTTAGAGTGAACTGAAAGTTCTTCATCTGAATCAATGTCCAGCTCGTCATCCTCAACACCAGAGAAAGCTGCCTTTTTATGCATAGGCTTAGATGGCTTATTGTAAGAACTGGGAGTTTTCCTTGGACGAATATGAAAGTTATCATCTGAATCTTCAACATCTTCTGATTCAGAGATCTCTGTTCGAGAAAGACTATTTCTCGACTCCTTCCATGCAGGACTATTGATTTCAGTGTCTAGCTCATAACTGTCAACATCATCTTCATCATCAAAATCATCAAACCCCATTCCAGGTCTATTATGACTAGAATCAGAAAATTCCCTTTCATGAACCCTTGGAATTCTGCTGGTTCTGTTAAGATCCTCATCATGGACTCTAAAATTTCCTCCCTGAGCTCGAGCACCTAAAGGAGAGTCTTCATTCATTGCATCAGGATCTGCATACTCAAAAGCAGCAACATCTGCTCCATCTGACTCATTGTCATCAAAGTCAAAATTCCAGGCATTAGAAACTTCTGGGCGGCTGGTAACCTTCTCCAACCTTGTTTTATGACCATACTGGCTCTCTTCCATTTTATTTTCAATAAATTCATCAGGTGGACGCTTGCAATCACAATGGAAACATGCCATATTTCTCCTATAGTTTAAGAAGTTGCACCTGCCATAGCACAGAACCAACAAGTAATGTTACAACCACTTGACAAACTCTGGAACATGTACTTTCTTAGTATTTGGACAGCAGGATTTTAAATGGAGACTTTAGATTTAATAATCCACAGATTTTCTTTGGTTGATTAGATTCATGAACGTGACTAAACAACTTATGTGAGGGTGGATTTGAAATATCTACAAAAAGATGTAATCTCAAATCCATCTCAAATAAGTTTTCATCCATATTAATGAAACGAATCAATTAAAGAATATATTAAACTTTATTCAATTAATTAAGACAAAAAACTTCACCTAAATCCCTTAATTTGAAATTCTAGGATCCAATGCAACATGAATAAATTTTACAGACGACATAATATTTCCTATAAAAGATGGCATACAATGAGAACTAATGATCGGAATCCATGAAGGTGGCAAGGGAAAATACACTAGTTCTTTGAGATTGAAAAGCTTACTCTGGGCATTCCCATTCTCCAGGAAGCAACTGTCTCTTCGGCCGCTTGGCATCGCATTGTAAGCAAGCTGTATTCTTAGCAAAATTCATAAAGTCGCATCTGCAACAAATATGTGGCGTTGTTAGAAGTTAAGATGACATCTTTATGACTAGTGATGGAGAAAATCTGCAAATGCCGTTTTAAAAGCCTATTTAGAAAATTTATGAGAAATATTGTATTTAAGATATTCCTTGCAAAGGGCTTTTTTGCTCTGACATATTCCATGATTATCTAGAGAGCAAATGTAAACAAACAATAGGATGAAGGACAAGATAATATGACAGAGAGTCCAATGGACACACAGCTTTTAAGGCATTTTTGCCACCAAAAAAGCATACTGGATAAAAATTCCTCCAGTTGAAATCTTCATTGGAAAACTATATGCAATCTTGGCAAACTTAGCGCCATTGATTTAACAACAAAAAGACCGAACAATTGGCATGGGCAAATTATAAACTGTTACATACTTGGGACAGAGCCAATCTCCCTTTTTCATCTCAACATCATCACGGCCAACTCGTCTCTTTGGAGGAGGAGGAGGCTGCTTTATTTTTGGTGGGGTTTTTTTAATGACCGGAGGGGGAAGGTTAGGATCAATTGGAACAGCACTCAGCTTTACAACCTCATGAAGTAATTTACGGACTACAGTTCTGATAGATTTTTGTTTCAAAAGAGACTTATTGACTACTGATCCATTTATAGGATCAAAACCATAAGTTAACAGAATCCGCATAACATCAATAGTCCGTGCCTCATCCTCCTTGTTGGTTAGCAAATACGCTCTTTCACAAGAACTTCTCAAACTGCAGTTACTACAGACCTGAAATATAAATAAGCAGTCACCCTCAAAATTTTTCATTCATAATTAATTATAAAATTATCCAATTGCAAATGCGGCACTTTCTCTCCATTGCAAAATAATATTTGTAAGGAAAAAAAGAGCAAAATATTGACCTTCCTTCTTTAAAGGGAATAGAGGAAAGTTAGGGGGAAAAGAAATTGACACAAAACGTGAAAACAGAAAGAACTAATTACAAGAAGCATAATAAACAGATAATAAAGAGAAAAGGAAACAATCAAGAATACCTCTTATATATTAAAATGCAAGTTAGCACTCAAAACTTTTTCAGGACAATCATTTATACCAATATGAAAAGCAAATTATTAATGTTTTACTCCCACTTTTAACAGCCAGAAAAGACTAAATAATGAATTTAATAGCCAAGGATCCTCAAGTAGGACCAACAAATGAGAATACAGTCCTCAAAGCAACCTATATCAACTGTTCAACTGTGGATCCTCATCAATGAAAAGAGCAAAAGTGATACATCAATTCTAAAGTATGCCTAGGCCACTAACAAAAAAGTAACACTTACATCACCTTCATCAAGGTGGACATGCTTCCTCAAAAGTTTTGCAGAGAAAACGACCTTCTTGTCTGCACTTGGGCATCCATAACCAACTAAAACTTGAATATCCTTCCTCGATAATGACCTGAAATCAATTTTTTGTCTCATCACATGCCAATCCAAGTGAGAATACTTGGAACAACATCACTCAGAATGCAACAACAATCAACCTAAAGAACTAATATTGAGATTGGAACATTTAGATTAGTATGACATTAGGTAGAAAAAAATGAACACAGAACTAAAATATTATATTTTTCCATTTATTAGTGGTTGACAAACCTATGTATATATAGCGCTGCATTGCTTTTGAACAACAGAGAACTCGGACAACTAGGTAAAAGCGTAGTTCAGCAAAAGATAATTCTGCAAGAATATTACTTAATCCAAAATAATACCATGGTTAAATCAAATACTAAATTATGCGATGTACCCTCAAACCAAAATGAAATCAGAAATCAAGCAACCAAACAATATTTATCTAATTTCCACTCATTGGTCTAATCCTACAAAATTGCACAAGCCTGTACACTTTCCAGCCCCAAAATAACCGCAATAACGTCAGCGAAACCAAGACAAGAATATTAACTACAAACCTGAATATATCGAAGCGGTCTTTGCCAAAATTGACGCAAGCAGTCTGTACAGTCTTGAAATCCTTAAAATCAATTCCAAAGTCATTATCACTTCCAATCCAATGTTCATCGAACCCCAAATCTCGAACCATTTTATCCTCATCTTTCCTCCTATGATCAAAGTAATTCTGCTGCACCAACCTCTCCATCAATTCTATCCATTCCGGCCACGGGTGGACCACCTCCACCTCCGTTTTCTTCTTCAGCTCAACAGAGTTAGTATTAGTTAATTTCAAACTGGAATCACCATTACCAGCAAATCCAGATTCTAAATCTTCATTTTGCGAGCTCAATATTTCTGGATTCTCGGAACTAATGGTTTGTGAGTTTTGCTGCTGGTGTTGCACGGTATTTTTGGATTGGCGCCAAGCGCGGATTCTTTGGAGAGTTTCATCTTTCTGGGCACGTTCACGTTCGATTGCATCAATTTGATCGAAAACAAAACTCATACGGGCAGACAGAGAAGAGGGTTTTGGTGGGTCAGGTAAAGATGAGGTAGAGTAGGGTTCAAGGGAGAGAAACCGAGATAGGTGAAGTAGGTTGGAGAATGATGGTTTAGGGTTTTGGGTGATGCGTTTCATGAGGAGGAAAGAGATTGGGGTTTGCGCCATTTTTCAGAGAGAGAGAGAAGAGGCAACTACAAATTAGCAAAATCCTGCATTTTTTGTTTTTGGGAATGAATTGGAAGAGAAGACAAAGCTGAGAGGCCAAAGCCCTAAAGGCTTAAACCCTTCGGCTTTGTTTGGTTGCTGAGAAATTGAAGTATGTATGAATATTGAATATTAGGCCCACGTAGGCCCAGAATGAGCCTTAAAGGCTTAAACCCTTCGGCTTTGTTTGTTCCCTGAGAAATTGACGTATGTATGAATATTGAATATTAGGCCAACGTAGGCCCAGAATGATAGTTGTAAATAATGTGTTTCAAAAGGCCCAAATTCATATGGTTAACTAGGCCCTCCAAACGCCCAAGCTCTTCCAGGAGTTGTGAAGATTTGAATAACCACGATTTCATTAAATAATTGTAGATTTTATTATTTCTCAAGTTAAAATTAAAATTAAAAAATTAGAAAATAAATAAATAAATAATATCCATACAGCTATTGAAATTCGACATTTCACAGAATCCCATTATTCTGTTGTATAACAGTAATTCCAACCATTTATCTTGAGTTCATACATAATAATATAATTACAATATGGTGGACAAGTATCATAAGAAATTTAAGAGGGCAAGTAAACTAAGAAAATGCATAATTAATTACAGATTCATTATCTGGATCTATACATGATACAACAGTCAACCATTTTGCTATAATGGCAACTTTTTGGAAAGGTAAAGCAAGTTAGAAGCTCCACAATCAGCAAAATTTTTCCTGATAAATACATGGTTAAAATCTTGAATGGTTCCAACTTGGAGATTTCATACCCAAGCAAGAGACGGACTAGAAGCATATACTCAAAACCACTCAACCATACACTTGGGGTAGAAGCCTTTATCTGCAGCAACAGCAGAGAGACCTTGTAGTTCCTTCTGAACTTTACGCCTCTCATAGAATACTGAGCAAGCAAGTGAAGTGCACTTGACCCCGCTGTCCACAAGCCAGTCCCCACCTCCACAATGACGACATATCTGCAAGAGAATTAAAACCCTTGATCAATCCACTGAGGAAAAATTAATGAAATTAGGAGAGAGAGAGAGAGAGAGGAGTAATTCAACCATGATATTCAAACTGCATTAAGATATTTGCAATACATGGTCTTAATTGAACAATACTTTATCATGTAATGGGAATGATAACTTAAAAAGAATTTAAAGAATTTAAATGCCAGTGGTACAGGTGCAAGAAAATTTCAGCTACCAAACATCAAGAAATTAGCTGCTGATGCCTGAGAATCCAATATAATTCCTAAGAAGTTGGCCACAGTACTTACAGCAGTGAGGTGCTGCATCTCCCTCTCCAATTTTGAAGTCCTTCCTATTACAGCTGTTGCAGCAACACTTTCCTTCTGCAAACATTTGTTGCATATATGTATTGATGCCTGGACCAACTCACCACATAAAACACAATGTTTTGAAAGATAGTAAAAGTCAATTCTGGTCCGCTGAGGATTCAAACCATGGGATGGGCGCTTGGCAAAAGCATCCCTGCCTGGGCGGGGCACCTCCGAAAACCACTGGTTTAAGTCTGCACCAAGAAGTCCAAATACCCGCTGCAATGCTGGGATAATCTGTTTGTTTATGTAATATATATCATTTAATCTGTAAGGAGAATCAATAGCCAAAAGGTCCAAGGGATCCACAACCATATCAATCAGGCGGGCTCCTGGTTCCCCATGGATCACAACGTAAGGAACTCTCTCTGCATAGTGTGGCTCTGCCCGGGGATCTGCCCTCATTGCTTTAGTAGCGACAATTGCTGCTGGTGGAAGTGATGAAGATCCCCTTGTACTGTAAGTGCCCAAGCGAACCTCCTTTGCAAAAACAAAATCTTGAATTGACACTCTGCCAGATAGAATCCGTTTCCATTGACGCTGCAAATATCTTTTGACCTGCATATAAAAAAGAAAAAAGAAAAAAAGGAAACTTTCACTTATTGAAGAAAAGTCTTAATTTCGTTAGAGAAACTCTAGCAAGAACAAATATTAAGAAAGCCTTCATTGATATAAATTTCGTACATGGTTAAAATAAAGACTGGCATACACACATGACAGAACAGTAGTTTTGAAAAGGGAATTATCAGCTTAGAATTTCTACTGCTGGATCAAAGAAATGGGTGGAAGTGTACAGTTTTCTACCTTAGAGATGTCCTGAAATTCAAAAAAGAGTCTCAGTGACTGCTCCATCATTTTGGCAACCGCACCACAAGTATCTCTGCGAACAGTCTCAATACCTTTGGCATCAAAGGCAGGTTCGATCTGGTCAGGACTCTCATAGCTGTAACCAACATACCGTTTCTTGGTAAGAAGGAAACATGGATTATAGACTTTCTCCAATTTCAATGTTACTGGATCTGGATTCATAGCAGTTACAGCAGAAGCTATCTCAAGTCCAATTTGAAAGGACTCTTTGACAGTGCGTCCCTTGAGGAGGACAAACATGCTGCATAAAACAAACCCCAAACATAGAGGTGTCAATTCAAAATGAGAGTATAGATCACGAACTTAAAAAAGCACAACCAAAGTCTAATAACTGAGCATATCAGTGTAAATGTCAAGTTAAAAATTTTGATTTTTAGTTTTAAGAGAATTTTAACTTGCAGTTTTTAAGTGATGTAAATAAGCATTATCAAACAACTAAAAAATAAGCAGCACTGAAAATTTTAATTTAAGTGTTCAATTACATTATCAAACACCACCTAAGTTTAATCTTCTGCTTATCTAAGATTATGACAAATTTCTATGAATAAAGTTCGAGCTAAAATAAAAAAATTTCAAACAAGTGGAACTACATAAAATTACCAGCTTGATTACTTCTGAAAATGCAACATTTGATAAATAATAGAGGTCAGACATCCAAAGTTAATCCTCCATATTCTGTGCCTAATGAACTTATACAAAATAGCACACAGGATTTTTAATCCCTAACATAGTAACAACATTTGCTTACCTGTCAGTATCACCATATATAACTTTAGCATTCCACTTATCATTTGCATTTACCAAAGAAATAGCCTTTTCAAGTGTGCTCCGGCCACATTGAACAATACTGTCAGCAAGCTCTGCGCAAGGCATGCGACCACTAAATCCAGCAGCTGTATAACCATAGGTTACATTTGCTATCAGCTTCAAAGCAAGCTGTCTTGCATTAAATATCTGAAAGAACATGAAAGTTAGTGTGTTAAAATATCCAAATCCGTGCACAATTAACCAACATTGTCAGAATACTTGATAGGGCAGTTTTGTCCAACTCAATTAATTTAAGCAGCATGATATATGATGCAATTACATCTTGGACAAATCCTAATATACAAATATATCGAAATATCTTGCCTCTTGAAATCTCTTGTCAACGGAAAATAACAAGGAAAACAATTTAAAAAAAAAATAAAAGCTTTAGACTGTATGCCTAAAATATTGCATGCAACTTTCAGATTATTTCATTTTGGCATAGATCACAATAAATAAATAAAATAAATACAAAATTTAAAAACAGAAGCAAAACCATCTAAATCAAGTAAATTATTCTAGCAGCTTGTTCCTAAGAGCCTAATGAATGATCAATTCAAGAATTATTTTACCACAACCATACCCTGTGAAGTACTTGCTGCGTGGGAACCAACTTCTTCATTGCTTGTTTCACCATTATTCTGGTTGATAAAATTTCTTCCAACAGCCGGGGTAGTACACCTTTACGAACCTGCAAATGCAAGTAATTGTAATGTTTCCTTCTCTCCCTCCATTTCTTTTACAAACAGGAATGCATATTACTACCAGGAAAATTTTAAGTTGGAAATAACAGGATTACTGCAGAACAATGGCTCCAACTTATGAAAAAAAACAAGAAAAAAAATTCTAACCCTGTTTAAAGTAGCAAATGTGCTGTCAAAAACTACTCCTAGGCCTTGGCATTTATAAATCACTAGAGAATCATATTTCAACTAAGTATTAGCAGTCTCAATCTCCTTTTCTGATATGAAGTCAACTGTTTTGTCACCAAAATAAAAAGGAACATGACAGGCTTGTAGCTAAACTTAGGCTACATGGCAGGTGAGCAATGAATATTATGATATGATGATATATAAATGGCAGATTAAAGTAATTTCTTTGGAGAAGAAATACATTAAAATAAATAAATTCTGATCAACAGGAGAGGACTCCTGTATATGGGACATATAAAAACCAGTACAGAAGCATTTTAGCCTGCCATCTCTTCCATTTAGCTTCATCAACATTTAATAATAATAACTGTTATCTAGAAAGTATTCAACAGAAAGCATGTTAAACACATCATGTGCATGCAACATACAGTAAAGTCTAATTTTATAGAAGAAAAGAGCACCTAAATGAATTACCTTTGGAGGCACATACATAACTCCATTTGGAGTAAGCAGTAATTTATCTTTCAAATCCTTTAGAACGTGTGAATCTGGTGAAAATGAACTAACCCCTAGGGTATTTGCCTTTGAATGTATTGCATTCCCAAGACACGTGCAAAAGCAAAGGTTGTATGCAATTATCATTGATGGATAAAGAGACTGGAAATCCAAGACAACAACTGGATCAGCATAAAACCCAGATTCTGGCTCCATTACAAGAGGTAAACATTCCATTGCAGGTTGAGAAGCAACCTACATAAGATGAAGTAGAATCGGTATTCAAACAGATGTAGCACAAAACTCAAGTACGGATAAAAAAAGAAAGAAAAGTGCAAAACAGTAAATATGCAAGGAAAAAGAAAAGTGAGGATTACTACATAAAGAATGCCAAGAAATATCAGGTCAGGAAACTTGTAGTTAGCCACCCACAGCTAATAGAGAGTATGATAAGGAACCTTAACTGTAGGATAAATGAACCTATAATTAGTTGACTTGAAGGAAACATGAAGTCCTAATTCAAAATGACACTTTATCCCACTAATATTCCTTCCCAAGACCCATCTAAACAATTAAAATAACCATAAAGGGAAGAGGGAACGGTTTCAGCTTACAGAAAAAATCTTGAACATGCTTTGCGAGTAAAGTTTGTGGATATATAACACTAGCATTTTCCGAACTGCCAGTAGATGCAAGTCAGACAAATTGCACATCGTAGAAAGGTAAAGTCATAAAACAAATGGCAATCTTAACTGGAAGATCTTGCAAGAAATAGTTAGAAATAAATGCTAAGTTGCCAAGTTTTGAATCCAGAAATTGAAGATGGCTGATTTCCAATATTCAAGCATTTATAAAAGAAGTGTTAGTCAACTCTTCAGGACAAACATTTTGTCAGAATAATGTGCTGGAAAATCTCTAAATATATGTTCAATGACAAATACAGGGAGAAAAAATTTTAGCATCTCATTAGGCAACATATGATAAAATGTAATAGTCTAATCAGCAATAACCTGTTGATTCCCAGGAGAAATGGCAAGATAGTTTTGTGTATGTGCCAGTCTGAGAAACATAGATTCAACACGGTACTGAGAACCTCGTGAGACAACAGAAAAAAAGTCAATGCCAAATACACGAGCAAGCTCTGAAGTTCGATTTATCTGCAAAACCAGTCACACCAAGATCAAGATCAGCTATCTAGAGGCCAAAAAATAAGTTAACATGCAGAGAGAAGAAAAGGACAGAGGGGTGACAGTTCCCAGACACTCCTCTTTCCAATACTAAATTTTTCATACAAAATTAACTTATTTAACTAATTTAAAGACAAATGTATCACTCAACATATCATGACATTGGGGGGGAGAGAGGCCAGTAAACCTGAAATGCTAACATATGAGTACAACTTAGATTTCAAATCTTCAATGTCTTACCATATCAAGTTGATTCATGATCTCAAGGTTCAATTTTGCTCTCTCTATCAAATACTCAATACATCTAAATCTAGCTTGACCAGGACCGCTTGAAAACCATTTTTTCAAAACTCCATATGGAATTGATGGAATTTTTCGTCTTAACACAGCTTCACTAACGGCTTCAACTGTGTACAAGTTAAGCTTAACTTCACCACGCATCAGTCTCCATATGTTAAGGACAACTCTACCACCAACATGGACACCACTAGCATGAGTTCGGCCCCATTCATCTTCAATTACTGCTTGCTCTACCAAACTGGAATCTGCAATTAATGATTCATGCAGAATGGTATCCAGTACTCCTCCATCAGCAATTTCAGTTGCTCTGGTTTCTATGTTGGCTGCTAATGGTGTCCGAGAAATCTTATCAAGTATGCCCATGCCAAGATGTGCAGCCCTCTCAGCCAAAAAACCAAGAGAACCACCTTGAATATCCCACCCCATTAAAATATCTGGATCAAATAAACCAATAATCTTGATAAAATGGCTAAACAACTGCTTCTCCTCAGAGAAATAAAGCACCTTATTTGCAGATATTCCATCAGAACTCCTGCCAAACAGATTGACACAAGTAAGAATGGCAACAAGTATTTACGCTGTGAAAGGCACAAACTATAGCATATCCAATTTATGAATTTAGAAGAAATATTCTATACAGACACCAAACTATAAAATATAGCAACGTGTAGAAAAAAATGCTTAAAATTATGATCCAAAATTGAAGTGGGGCCACCTCAAAGGCCCTAAACCAACAAATTTCAATCAAGTCCCCTCAAGCCACAAGAATTGGTATGTGTATGGTTCCCTCTTATTCAGCTGTTAGAAACATCCTTCATAAGTTACAATTTGCAACTTCTTCTTCTTCTTCTCTTTTTTTTTTCCTTTCGGAAACTCCCAAGCTTGATCAATACTTAGAATATATGATCAGTTTAGTTTCCCTTATTCCTGTTCCTTAAGAAAGGCTAACCATTATATTGGAGCAGCAAACTAATACACAATATAAAAACTAATATAAAGAAAGTACAGCAAATATGAATGAGTGAATATAATGTTCATACCTCTGGTAAGATTCTGTACCATGCAAAAGTACACAAACTTCAACAGTAGGATCATTGTCATTCTGAAAAGTAAGGGCAACAACATTGATGGCATCAAACCGAGGATCTGGTCTGAGATCTCCTCTAGATTCAGCTTGAACCTGTCATCATGTTTTACACTTCAATCAACAACAATTTTTTCCCCAACCAAAGTACAAGATCAAATGGCAGCCATAGTCACCATCGCTCGAGTTGTCAACTAAATGTTCATATTCAAAAAAGGCTAAGAGTTGACTGAAATATGATTACCAATACAAGCAAAAAGACATCATTTGTGGTGAAACCCACACATACTGATATCAATACCTCTATACTTAACATGGTTAGTTGCTGCCCAGCACCAATGCTAGCAGGATCGCGAAATCCAATTTGACTGAGGGGAGTAGGCTTTGATCTCCCATTTGGTCCCGAAATTTGAGATAAATCTTCAGAATAATCAATGCATGAACTCAGTTTTGCATTATTTTCTTTAGCATCCATTGGTCTTTGAACCTCACTGTGTTTAGGGTGAAATTCTAAACTAAAATTTTGCCGTATTGCCTGTTGCACTTGATCCTGCATGGGCATCAAATGAGATGCTGATACCAAATCCATTGAAATCTTATTACCACAACCAGGTGAAGAACCTTGCGAGCATATCTCAGAAAAGCCTGTAAAAAGTAGTGCAGTTAATAAGATTCTCAAATTTCTTGGTCCCATACAAAAGCATTAGAACAATCTACCTTTAATGGATGAAGGTTCCAATGACGATACATTGATCCCTCCAGGAGAATCTGGAAATCAACAAGTAAGAGTTTCAGATGTGAAATCCAAAAGTCATCAGAAAGAACTGGAAACTATGATTAGCAAATTCTAGCTCATACCTTCATTAACACGTGATAACCATCTACACACACAATCTGCAGAAGGCGGTGAATAGACAGGTGTCAACAGGTACAAGAGTGAGCCATCATTTTGATGGTGCGTTGGGACACCCTTGATGGCTTCTTTCTGAACACTTGAGTCACAATTTGAAAGGGAATTATTCTGAACTATTTTCTTCTCTTGACAGTCTCCTTCAAAAAATGGGAGAAGTTCATCTGATGCATTCCCTAGAAGTTGTTGGGGAAAAGAGATGTTGGTCAGTGGTAGCTTCTAACTAGCCCTACAACATGGGAGCAGTCAAACATGAAAGACAGAAACCACCACGCCCGACACAACATACATCCACACCCTAAACTCCAACCAAAAAAAGGGGGTCACCAAAACCAGCAGCATCAAGTTATAGAATTTTAAGCTTGTTTAAAAACCTCTCAACCCGTAAATTGAAAACAAGCATAGTTCACTTTAACCAAATCTATATCTGCCCAAAGAAGGGGGAACCAGGGAGGTGGAAAACCTAAATATACAAAGGAAAGCGAAAATACAACCTGAAGTTCTGTATTTGTTGTCGTTATTAACCAGAGTAGTGTAACAAGATAGAGCATGTGAAAATGAAGCATTTTCAGATGTTCCACTTTTCCAGTCCATGATGGGTGGTTTCTTGTTGAAGGTCATGCCAATTAAGCCTCCAGGTCCACCTTTCATACCAACAACCATGGATGCAGAGTTCTTAGGTATAGGGTTTCCTCCATGTTTAGTAGCACAACGATTTTCATTCTTTAGAACAGTGGGATCAGCAGATGCGTAAATGCCCATAGAATTTTCATTAGGAATTTCACAGAATTGATCTACCAATATACTGCCTTTGTGGTTATTTTTGTGCTCACAATCATCTCTTGTAATCATCTCATGCTGAATAAAAGAAGCTGATGAACTGTAAAAACCAGCAGCTTCCTTTTGCTTCAATCTCTTATCAACCAAATTTACATCTTTACCCAACAAATTGTCAGATAATGAATCAGATTTGGAATTGTGAAGATTAGAAATTATGGTTTCCGTAAAGTTCACACCTTTGCAGTCGATCTCTTTACCATTATTAGTTTCACAATGGTCTGTGACAATTGCAGAATCTTGCTTGTTGGACTTGTAGAGGCATTGTACTTCTTCCTTCCTCGTAACCACTGAAGAAGGATGAGTACTAACCTGCAATGAAATATCACTGCTCGATACATAGAGTGCTGCCATGCACATGTTACAAACAGGACAAACAGATTTAAAATCATGAACCGCAGGAAATTCTGTTTGCATGTCAGTATCTGAAGGCCTAAAGTTGATAGACCCAAGAGGTTTTTTGTCAAGCTCGGCATCTTTTAGTGCATGTGACCCCAATTGTTTTGACAAAAGAATATAGTTTTGTTCATGTTCTCCTCCAGAATGAACATTTTTAACCCCAACATTTCCAGAATCCAGCTGAGCAATGCGGCAGCATCGCTTTTTTCTCATCAATTCCCGTATAGAGCATCCAGCCAGGTCACCTACTACACAAACATCTGTGCCCGAATTTTTCATTAGAGTATCAAAATGTTTTCCCTCTTCATTTCCAGCCATGGATGTTCCAACACCATTTTTACCTTCACCAACACGTGCATCAACTATGTAGGATCCAACAGCCACAGAGTCATCATTCCCCTTTTGGATCATGGAGAAGGGTAAAGAGCCCCATAACGATTTCTTCCTTTTGTGTTTGTTAGCAACAACTTTGCCAGTATTCTGCAATACTTGGCGCTGAAAATACCTTTGGTAATTGTCTTCCATCTCTATCTTTGATGAATTTCCAGTAGATCTGGAAGTAGATGAGAGCAAACCATCCCCTTGAGGAATATCTGATGAAGTTTGATTATGACTTCCACAAGCAATAGAATGACCAGTTTTGTCCTCCAAACCGTCAAATTCAATTAATTCCTCAATTGAATCAAGAATGTCCTGACACTCTTTTTGGGACTCACTCTCATAATCCATATTAGCTTTCTCCAGCACCTGATCAATTGTTGTTGCAGGCAACAGTGGACAAAGAATGGTCTCACGAACAAGTTCATCATCAGAGTTTATATCTTCTGCAGCCTGAGAAGTTGCAAGCCACCTTAAAAGGCCCAAAGCTTCTGTATCTGGAGTCTGAAAACAAGCAAATTTTGAGAACACCTGAAGCCATATAATATGTGCAGGCAAAATGGAAGACTTTACAGCTTCTTCTTCATCAATTTTTATAGGTAAGAGGAAGATTGAATGAAATGCAATTATAGTTACAAAGAAGGAAATTAATCATGAGAACTACCTTTGGATCCAACGTTCCAATTGTTTCAGAAGATTGTACATCACTGACAGACAATAATTCTGGGCATATATCCTTCATTTCTGCAGGTGTTGTGTCCAACTCATCTTCACACAAAGAACCTGGTAGTGATGAAGATCCAATATTGTCTCTCTGTGTAGAACATTTCAAAGATTCCTCATTGGTATTATCAGAATTAAAATTTCCATGTTCAACAATATTTTCTTCATCAGCTGAAGATGCCAACAACTGCTGAAATTTTACATTATTCCCAGTCAAAGGGAAGTTTTCTTCAGATTCACTACACAACTCTGTAAGTTTTCTCTCAAACTCAAGACCATGTAAGAGAGTTTTCAAGACATCCACAGCAAGTGGTTTTCCAGGATCAGATGGTATAGCTGACTCATGCACCCCAGTCCTTTCATATTCTTCCTGTGTCACCAACAGCAAAAATTAACAACAGACAAGCCAGCCAATAAAAGGGTCCATATATTGCATGCAAAACAGCAGCATGACAGAAAACAGACAAACCTCCCAAATGGGTATAAGTGACTGCACCATTTTAACATCTGAACAAGTTTGTGAGAGGGACGTATACGTTTTAAATTGCTGATTCAGAATCTCTGCAAAACATAAAAGGTTAACAATTTTGGCAATGAAATTATGAACAGAATAAGTGACATTATGAGGCAAAACAAACCATCCACGGTGGCATCTCCCTCAAGTTCACAAATACTTTGACGTTTAACGCGGTAAACAGCTTGATCTGATGACAACTCAAATTCACTGGACAACTGCCACATCCAATCACCTGGAATAGTAGAAGATATCCAAAATGGAGAATCCAAAGACTCACCACCATTCAAACCTGCCTAATAAAAATTATACACCATATCATTCACAATTATTTAAAGAACATAATCCATATGAAAATATTCCCAGATACCCCCAGAAAGCATCTGGCATGGAAAAAAAAAGACAGAAAGTTGACCTGAAAATCAGTTGACGTGCAAGTGAAATTTTCCATATCCATGCCTTGTTGGCTATTGCAACTAAATTTTCTCAGTGCACAAACATCAGGTACTGGATTTCGGAACTTCATCTTAGATAAATGGACATGACCCATTCCATACAAGTTGTAGTCAACCTGTAAAAAAGAGAATATCACAATCCACAGAAAACTCTCACAAATGAGGCTATTCAATACATAATGCTGTTGAACAACACCCTCCACACTCCTCCTCCCCCCCCCCCACACCAAAAAAAAAAAAAAAAAGTTATTTCATAGGATACATTGAAAGTTTAAGAGAAATGCCTAAGCAAGAACAATTAATAGAAGGAAAAACTGCATCTCTCGCGTTTTATGCAAGCATTATATATGAATCTGCCTTGTGGACTACAGCAATATTTATATTATTGAACATGCAATGAAGTTGTCTTGTAGTAATGTTTAGATGCTGAGACCTGAGAGCAGTTATTTCAAACCTGTCAGCCAAATTTATATCACAGTTAAGTGCTCAGCACACCAAAGGATTGGCATGGTTAACAAGAGAGTATGCTCCCAACATTGTCAAACAAGGTTTAATTCATGAGCCAGGCTACAAGGAAAATTTCCCTGTTAACTCCTAGGCCCAACTCCCAACATGAATGACTTGCCTTTGACTAGACTAGGGATATGTATTTCAAAGCACAGAAGTTGACTTGGGATGCCACCCTTACCACAATACAAAGAAAAATAATATACAGGCGTATGTCGCTTGATAACCATATCTAATAATTATGCGACAGTCCATCCTATTAGCGGACTAAGACCAATAAAAGAAGGGTCAATAAAGGAAGCCATGAAAATAGCCAGACATTAAGATCAATTTTGAAACAATGACCACTGGAATATAACCAGCTATGATCCTAACCAATGATGTATAAGGACATCAATATTAATTAGTTATAAAATCATGGATATGCGGTCTAATACTTCAGATAAAACCACAATTCTAACGTAAAATGCCATTTACCATAAACTGGAGAATGAAAGGGATATGAGATTCATGAGGCTGCAAAATTTTATCAAGAACTGCCCCTCCCTGAAAAAAAGTGGTATTATGGTAAAACAATCACTATGCATCAGAATAAATTGCAAACAAAAGAATGCCACTACAACTGAACACTGTTGGCAAGTTTAATAATGGTACCAGAAGAAGACTGGCAGCACGAGAGACATCGTGCGGGTTATAGCTAAGATTTGGTCAAGGTATTCAGCAATGTAATTCCTGAAATACTGTAAAAATGAAAGAACTGCAAGAAAAAAAAAAAATTGGATACAGGTATATCTTGACAAACAACTCTTCTGATGAATGGTAACCATAAAATTTCCTTGCTCGCACAAGACTGCAGCCATGCACGTGCTGTCTTTTTGAACCACCATTACCTTTAAGCTGTGAGTTCAACTCAAAATCCTCTCATGTCACATATAAAGTATTAGCCATGTAAAGGAAAAGCAATAAAAAAAAATATAAAATGCATCTCAGAAATAGAATTAATTAAGCATACTTTCAAGGCTTTCTCAAGGGCAAGAGAAATTGCATTTGTATATGAATCACCTGCAGAATTCAAAAGTTAAAAGGAAAAGAAGTATGTATGTGTGTGTGCATTTTCGAGCATCTCTTGTTCGCTGAAGTAAATCATATCATATTTAAAATGCACAACAGAATAAAACCCAGTCGTAACATAACTATACCTTCTTTATCCCGATGAAGTGGTATTTCCGAACATGGGACATATAAATAGGGAAAAGCCTACAAAGCAAATATAGATAGCTTAGCTCAAAAGCATTATATAACTTGAAAAGAAAGTAATAAAAAGTGTAATCCATATCAAAACTAAATAATCAAGCCCATTCCTGTAACATAACCAGTGTCCATTTTCCATCCTATAATATAACCATTGTTCGTTTTGCTTCCATTTACACTTATCTAAAACAGCCCTACACAAAAGGGAAAATTTAAACCTTATGCAATTCTATGCTCTAAGGAGGTCTGAAGAAGCTGTCTGACAGTACTTTTGATAACAAAGAAACAAATTGCAGTGTTTTTCCACACACACAAAAAGTGTCCTGAATTACATATAAATCGCAGCTAAAATAAACAAGTAATCCAAGTTTGATGTGAATAGCTACAAATAGCATTAATGAGTACTGCAATAATCTTACCCTATGAATATGCAAGCAAGTCTTTTGACCACCAGGCGTTGACCCATAAACCCTTATAACAGGAACCTCGTTCACCTTTCCACCTTCAAATTCAACAACTCCTCTCAGTAAGAGTAGCAAATTTAACAATAGAAACCCTAATGCCACAAAGTAGCTTACAGGGCAAATTTTGAACTACAAAGGTAGTGCAAAAAGTAACCAAATGATGCATAAGCAAAATAAATAAATAAATAATCCCGATAACCTGAGATATTATTTCTGTTTGTTTGTCAAGAAAATAGAGGGAAAAACACTGAAAAGCTAACCTTGAAAGCTACTGTAGCAAATATCGATGTCGGGGATAGGAGGTGCCATGTAGTAATCGATCGATACGATTCGAACACTG
This sequence comes from Aleurites moluccanus, assembly GCA_948193065.1. Classification (NCBI taxonomy): domain Eukaryota; kingdom Viridiplantae; phylum Streptophyta; class Magnoliopsida; order Malpighiales; family Euphorbiaceae; genus Aleurites; species Aleurites moluccanus. The sequence continues at coordinate 25,570 of CANXYC011603727.1, forward strand.
AAAATTTTCGAATTCGCCATTGATTTTCCCTCAAATTATCAATTTGCTTTAAATTATTATTATTATTTTTTTTAAATGTGAAGTAACAGAGTTTTTAATTTGGCGCCAGTAGTGTAGGGTTTTATAATGGGATGGAGAACGGAAGAAATCGTCCATTAACTTCTAGTGTACTCTTTTATTTGGGAATTGCCTGTCGTTTTTGCTCTTCATATAAACGACAATAATTGAAAGAGATATTATGGCTTTATGCAGTTTCGTTTAATCCTTTTTGCTTATGCCGTTTTGTTCTTGAAAACAACAGTCGTTTAAGGATAAATGGGCGTTCGGTCGTTGAACGGCCCAATAAAGAGATCGCAAGTGATGTGAACGTGGACGAAAAGTCGTATTATTTACGCAACAATTCATTCTCAAACTTGCTTAGGCCCATTTAACTTTTAAGTGGATCATTGAAGAATCAATATAAATAAATGGTTAGGCCTAGGGATTTTATGGATCGAACTACAAATGGGCCTCATTTCATTCATTTGGAGAACAACTGCCTGTAAACCTAAACTATAGGTCGCTTGGCCGAAAACGACTAACCGTAGATTCTGTGAATTGGTTATTGATGTCCTAAGGATTTCCCCTAGAAATTAGTCCATACAATATGAACAAGTTTTTATTTCATTTTACTTCTCAATTAGACAAAAAAGTATACATCACTTATGAAGTTGTGTTTATTACCTTAATCATAGAACATTCCACAAGGCTTGAAAGTTGAAAATGTTGAGATTTAGTTTCCACGCACAAGTACGTTGATATTAAACTAGAAAAAGAAAATTCCAGCAAATTAAGAAGCCTTAGATAGAAACACTGTTGGGAATTCCCCTACCAGTAAGTCCAACTTCACTGTTAGGAACTAACAAAGTGTATGGCATCAAAACTGGACCAATCCTGTTCTTCAATTTCTCATCTTTGTTCATCTCCATAATCTTCTCCTCAATTTTTTCCAGTTTCTTTCCAAATTCCTTAAATGCCTCTAATACCTTATCATCCGTCGTCCATTCGGGCGTGTCTCGCTGCCCAAGATACACTTCATCTGATGAATGCCTTGACAGAATTTCTATAAGAGAAATGCCGAGAACACTTTGCAATTGAGCAGTGATAGTTTTAAAGAAAGCCTTATCAGGATTCAACTTAAGTTCTTCATACTCGGGGGTTCCTTTTTCAGGCATTAACCTTCGGCTTATGCTTGGCCGATTAGGGAGGTAGCCTCCATAAGGATATTGACCAAAGTTAATTGCAGCATGAAAAGCAGATGCTACCCAGATGATAATAGTGCATGATTCTATTAGCTCTTCTCTTGTATGCATCTTAGGCCACCAAGGCTCATCTTTCTTGTCGCCATGGCCTACTTCCCGGAGTTCTTTCCACCAAGACCGTAGTTCAGGATCCTTCATGACCATGTCATCTGTCTCATAATAAAAGGAGCAGTAGTCTTTCACCCATTCTTTTATTGCTGACCATATCTCAAGCCCGTCAACAGCATAGGGATAGTCTTTTATTAGTAAACGAAGACCGTGTGGTGAATTTGGATCCTCGATTGCTATCCCTCTAAAAGAACAAAGAGGTACAATGTGATTGAAATAAAGCGGAACATTTATGACTTACAATTGAAACAAGATTTTTTTTTATTACCTCTTCTTCAGATCTTCTGGCAGTGCTTCCTCCCTAAAATTCCAACTTCTGTAAGCCATGGATGTCATTTCCATGGAATACTTTGCAGGAAAAACTGTAAACTCTAACAATCCACCAGCATTAATAAGTGTCTGTCTAGCAACTGCATTAATGTTCATCGTGTCACGAAAGTGAGGGTGCAGAAGTTTGTGTATTGGATGTAGCATACTTAAATGCCTATTTGTTGCAATCACAAATGGCTCAATAGATGCATGAGTATGCAACCTGTCAAGAAAAGGAATATTTAGAAATTTATCTAATTAAATAACATTTCTTCTTATAGTTCCTTTTTTGAAAAACATTTCTTCTTCATACCAGTGGCTGATAAGCTGGTGAATGCCAGAGTCAACAACAGCCACATAAGCTTTAGCCAGTTGCCAAATAGAACCTTCTGCACCATCTTCAGCTGGTGTCAATACTTTGCTAATGGCTCCAAATTGATCTCCCTCAGGATGAGGCAAACTTAATTCAATTGCAAGTGGCTTCAGAGTCCCATCATTTTTCAAGGAAAGTAATGTTCTTGTTGCATATGTCTTTGTCGATGTAGCATTTATCCGCCTCAGGTATGGCATAACAGTATCATGGTGATCTAATATGAATAGCTTGTTGTTCTTGATTGCCTATCATCCAAAAATATTTTTATTGGTTAATTTCAACAAACTGCAACATTTCCAATGATTCTTATTATAAACTCAATTTTCCAAGAAACAAATATATAGATGAACATTACCTCGTCTACGGTCAGTCCATCCAAGTTATTCTTTATGTGATCTTCTGTTATTGAACTGTTCTGATCACCATACTGTTTGCTATTCAGCTTACTTTTCGGAGGGAATTCCTGCAGCCAAATTCAGTAGTTGACATGAGTATAACCGCATTATAGCATTCCAAATTAACTTTTTTTTTCTCAACCTTTTTGGAAAATAATAGGGGACAATAAGAAAGATTCAATATATACCTCAAGACGAGAAATATTGATAGGGTTTACACCAGCCAGCATTTCTCTGCCAAATTCTTCATCAGTCCTCCAAGCAGTCTTACTCTCTGTGCCAATTATTAAAACATAACAATTAAATTAATGTCAGGAGAAAAAAATGCAGCAGCAAGTTATGCTTTTAAAATTGCTGATAGTAGCATCAATGTTGGAGAGAGATAATCATACCTTTAATTACTTGAGGTATTGGAAATTTGAAAAGTTGCTCCCCATCAGTTCGGAAAATTTCCTTGAGCATCTCCAATGGAATGTTTTTCATAATATCATCTAGTAGGGGTCCATCAGGAAGCTTAATCCCTCCCTCATAGAGTTTTAATATATCATCAAAGGAGTCAAACTCATTAGGGGTGCTGTCAAATAGAGCTGCAAGCTCAGGTTTAAGAAACTGTGCTATGGATTTAAGTGCATAAGCAAGAAAGTCAGACATCTTCAAGTGCCCCCATCGTTCATCTCTTGGAACATATATGTTTAAGCTCAAGAGAATCGGTAGCCTGCTTTCATAGTTACAATCTGCTCATAAATGACAATAACCAGAAAACAACGTAAAAGATATGATTTTGATTGAGACTGCATTAATGAGATTAATTTTTAACCCATGAGTATCAGCTTGATAGTCCTGGAGTCCTCTCCAGGAATGTGAGATTGTGAGTTTGAACCTCCAGTAGGAGCCTAATACCTGATTCTACTGGTGGGCGACCCGTTCTTCCCCTGCGAGGATAAGGGTAGTCAGCAGACCCTCCAAGAATTGGGCGATCATACTTAGGACCTTTCTTAGGATCTCCCAAATCATTATAGAAAGCATAATCATAGACACGGTCCCATTCTTGGAGCTCTCCTTTTCCATCTCCTCTCAAGTTCAAAAGTTCTTCCTCCCTGTATTTTCGCAAAGGCATTGGCGTCTCATGTGGTAGAAATGTCTACAAAATCATAACAAATTCGTCAACTTAGTTAGCTTCTCCAATATCACAAAAACAATAGATCTTAAGTTCCTTCTATAGTTGCTTACCTTATTAGAAAAGAAAATGCGATCTTTCTTGTAATTTTTGGCTGGATAAACCCATGAATTGCAGACAAAATGTATTTTACCTTGGCCAGGAACATCATCAAGAGTGACAGTTTTGAGGTAAAATTCACTGTGATGATTGTTTCTAATTATGAATGCTCCTGGAACTCCAATTTCTTCATCCCAATCAAATGTAACTCTGAATGCTGACTCTCCTGGTGTTAAGGGAGTGATTGTAGTAATCCAATCTTCTAAGTATGCAGGTTCTCCTACTTTTCCTTGCAGACCATTCTCTACAAATTAAGCATTCCAATTAATATCCACATTAGTAGTTAATCAGGAAAATTATAATTCATTCAGGATCCTGATGAATTGATGATCAATCAGGAAAATATCCAAAATATATTTAATATTAAATGTCTTCCTTTCTAAGCTAAATTAAGATATAATTTAATTAATGAGTTTTGACTAATCTATACTGGAGTTACCTTCTGGTTGTAAAGTTACAAGTTAAAACATCAATCAAAGTCTAATTGATGAGGTAAAAAAAAGAACATAACAAGTAGCTTTTGCTTTAGTCAATACTACGAATCTAGCTTTGTGAGCTATTAGTTTTTTCAATAAAATGATACACCAACAATGGAACTCTCTGCCATTGACTCGGTGTTCAAGGGAGGGTATTGGAACCCAAGACCTGGAAGGTCTCTTCTGACATTCTTCAACCTTTTTTCCATTCCCATTTATAAAAAATAAATAAAAAAAAAGATTAGCAACATATGGCTGTGACTTTTTTGTTGTCACAGCCAGTGTTTCTATCATCTTATGGATCAGAACAAATCAAAAAGACAATCTCAAGTGGGTCCAATTTCACTGTCTGCAAGTGACTGTGAGGCTCATATAATATGAGCTCTCTTTTTCAAGTCTTGTGCAAAGAAAAAGTGAAATTTTTTCAGTTGTTTCTTGTTCACGAATGGCATATTTTTCACTCTTTCCTTATCTCTTCCTTTTTTTATTTTTTTTATTTTTTTATTTTTTTCTTTTGTGCATTATTAGTATGATTAATTCTCCTGATTATCAAATTGAAAAATATAAAACAGTAAATTAAAAATAAAAACCAAGAACTGGCAGATCATTAACTGAACTCAAAACATAAATAATTCAAGAAACAAAACAAAAAATTGTCCAAGAAATTATCAACCAACTTTTGATTAATGATATACAATAAAAGAAAATAGTTATAGAAATCAAGAAAACAAATAATAAAAGAAATTACACTAACCAGGTTCACTATTAACAGAACTAATGAGTTGCAGAGAGACTCCATGGCCAAGCAATTCATGAACACGATCAAGAAATGAAGCATGAAAGTCATTGAAATCCAAAACATTCTTTTTCATCAAAACTACAGTGCCTTTAATCTTCTTGCACTCACCATCACCAGAAACACTTTTCATCTTCTTATTGTCATTACTACCACCAGTAATGGCATCTACTACGTTCTGAAACATTATTATTAATAATTTATTTGTTGCTTCAGAGCTAAACAAAGAATTTAGTGAATAAGAGATGTGGGTATTAAAAAGGAGGGTTGTGTGTGGTAATATATAGAGGAAAATTAACAAATAAAAATATAAAAGAAAGATGGATTTATGGTATTGACTGAGAAGCTTCAGAAGTTCATATTGGACAGGTTCCATTCATTTGTTTAGAATGACTTTTGGTTAGTCTCTCTGTTGATTAACTTATCCTCTTGACTATTTAGTGATGCCGGATATTACTTGTTGACTCACCTACTCCTTTATGGCGCGTTTATTACACTTTCGTACCTTTTTTAAAGTTTTTAATTCACCCAGATATCAATTTATCACGTACCTATTAAAATTGAATCAAAGAGAAAATTTCAAACTCTCTTTTTTTTTTTTTTTTAATATTAGAGAGAAATAATCAATTCATCTACAAAAATATACACTTACCACTATATTATAAGGTAAATTCTCTTTTTATTAGTATTATAATTATTTATTTTATAAAATTTTAATATATTTATAATTTTTAAAATTAAAATATATTAATAAAATTAATTAATGACAAATTAATTGAGAGGAAAAAATTAAAGAGTTACTTGTTAATTATTAATTATTTAATTTAATTTAAGTTGGCAAATTAATTAGGAGTATATATATTAATTGTGAATAATTTATTATTCACAGAGATCATCTATATATAAATTGGAATATATGTTGATTTAAATTTGCATACTTCTTATTATCATTTTTTTGTATTATTATCATTTTATATTTCAAGTTTTAAATATTATTTTTTTTTATAAAGTATATGTCTTATATTTCATAATTATTTTTTATGTTATATTTGTTATTATATAGTAAGTATTTAATATTAATCATATTAACCTTGCAAAGCGCAGGTATGCAATTGTAAAATGTATGAATTCTCTTTTATTCATTCAATATTGTAATAGCTAATTTAAATTTTTATATTAATATAAAAATATTAATAGATTATTTATAGAAAATATATAATAATTTTATATTTATGTTATTTTATAAAATAATATTAATTTATATATTTAATTTTATACAATATAAAAATTAATTAAAATTGTTGTTAATATTTATTATTATTAGCAATTTACTTTGAGATACTGAGATATTTTTTAAGAAAACAAACCTATTTACAAATGAGTTAACTCTTCCTTTTTCTTTTTTGTGAACTTGCAAAACATTTAGAATCTTTTTTTTTTATTTTTCGGTATGATAAAATTTTTAAAAATAATATATATTGGAACATAATTTAACGATTATTACATATTCTCTTGAATAATAGACCTATAATTAATTCTTCCTCTCCGATATATAATTTCTCAAAAAAATAATGAAACTATCAATAATAAAATAAATTTTTAAAGTAGATATTATAAAAATTTCGAGAAAATCATAATTTAAATTTTTAAAAGTAAATATTATAAAAATTTAGAGAATTTTTTTTTTAATATTTTATTTGATATACAAAATATAATTATAAATTATTTTTAATGTTTGGAATATATTGAAACTTTATGTTTCTTTTGATTTATAAGGTTATTAAATTTATAAAAATTTTATTTTTTGTATTTATTTTTGAATATGTGAGGAAATAAAAAAAATAAAAATACATTTGAGTTCTTATTGGTCATCATAGCCTTAGAGTAATAAACATTTATTTATATATTATTTTCTTCTTATAAATATGTTAATTTTAAAAATTATCTTCTTAAAAATAATTTTAATTATTTTTATTAAAAAAAATTATTTCAAAATTACTTATTATAAAGTATAAAAAAATTTGTATGAAATTTAATCACTATGATAAATGCATTAATTGTTGTTGACATTCTCTTATTCCTGCGTGTCGTACCATGGCAATTAATATGTATGCCATATGGTAGCCTACTTGGGACAGCCCATTTAACTTTTATTATGATGCTAAGTGAAAAATGAGCAATATGTGACAGGATTACGTGTCACAATTATTCTCATATATATATATATTCACAATAAACATGTTTATTTATTTTTATATATTTTAATTTAATTATTTATTTTTTAATCAAATTATATATTATTTTAATTTTATAATAATATTTTTATTAAAAAATATGTTGAAAAATATAAAAATTAATTAAGAAATATAAAAAATGAGATAATTAAAAATATTAAGAAAGATTAAAATAATTAAAGAAATTAAAGAAATTAAAATAGATAAAATAAATTTTATTAATATTAATATATTTTATAATTACGATATTTATTTATTGTGAGAAAAAAATATAAAATATATCCTAAAATTTAATTAAAAAAATTAATTTTAATGAATGCATAAATTAACTTCAAAATATTTATGACCAATTAAAAAGTTACGTTTAATGTGATTGTTCACTTGACTCGTGGAGCACATCCCAATATCAGCCAAAAGAAAGACTTGTTCTTATTGGAAGTCTTGTTTAGCAGCCCTCGTGGAATGTAATTCTAGATAATCTCTTTGATTTTTCCTTTGGGGATTCTTTTGAGGACTAGTGTGTGAACAAGTGTGTATGTGTAATTTAATTGAATAAAATATAGTAAAAAATTATATTTTTTATTTAAAGAATCAAATATCTTTGTAGCAATTTGCATGAGAAAAAAGAAAAAGCACTAACAAATGTTCCCCCTCAGGGGATGATATCAAGAAACCACTGGCTAGCCAGCTTGTTGGTTAATTAGTGAGAATCAATATAAAAATATTGTTATAATTAAACAAGATTCTCTTAAAAAGATGAAACTTTTTTTTTTAATTAACAAAAGAGAAAGTAAAGTGCTCATTTCTCCTCTCCTTATCAAATTAATTAGTATCTATAACTCACCTTATGTGGTTGATCTCCAGCAATAATTTGATCATTTGCATAATTATTATTAGACTCCATAGTCAAATTTCTAATCAACATATGTATGAGTCAATTTTATAAGTTTTTCAGGTATCAGCTAAAAAAAATAAAATTGATAAAATATCTCATAAAATTGTTTTAAGAGTTACAATAATACATAATAAAAAATATTGTGAAACAGTTATAAAATAATATCGTTGGAATTTATAAATTTTGTTAGTTAAAATATATATTAATTAATAGGTAAATTAATAATTTATTAATTTAAATAAAATATTTATAATTTATTAAATATATATTTTTTAGCATTCAAAAAAGGAAATTTAAATTTGAACTAATTGTTTAGGTCATATATTTATTTATTTATCATTTAAATTATATTTAAGGATGCATTATTTGCATTTATTACGTGGGCCTATTGTCTGACTTCGAAACTGTGGTTTTAATTATTGTGGTTCGTAACAGAACATTTCAATGCATTTATAAATTGATGGCCGGCGGGTAACAATAAATGATGAGATTCTTAGGGCCTACCCTTTTTAGCTTACGATGTATTGGATGAAACTAATAACAGTATTCAGACAAGCAAATAGTAAAAATAGAAAAACAGAAGTGAAACTTTAGAATTTGAAAATTACAATCTATGAAGCTATAACTAATTAACAAGTCTATTCATATATAATTGATTGTGAAATATACACGCTATACTCTTTTTTTTCCTAGTGATTGATATTTAAATTCTACTGTGGACTCTTAAAATAATTTTACTCATTGTTAAATAAAAATATAAGTAATATTTTTAAAATCGAATCAGTTAAAAAATCGATAAAAATTAAGAGTTAAAAATTCGATTGAGATTGAATCGGTTAAATTAAAAAAATTCGGTGTATATATATATATAATTTGACATTTATTATATATATAAAGAAAATAAATATAATTTTATATTTATTATTTTTTATTAAAAAAAATTTGACCCGCTCGAATCAGAAAAATCGATCTGATTTAACCAGTTTATCATTTTTAATCAATTTTTAATTAACGAATTTTAAAAAACTGATCGGACTGATTTTTTATTCGATTCTAATTTTTAAATTCTACCGATCGTTTCGATTTGATTTTAACAATTATGAATATAAGTAAACTCAATAAAAAATTATTCAATATATTATAAATGTTTAAATTTGACTATATTAGAATTATTTCATTTAGTAAAAAAAAAAATTAACAAGAAAGCCATGTAGCCTTTTTAATAATTTATAATTCCTATTACTTTATATATTTAAATGAAGAATTTTCATTTACAAACTTAAATTTGTTGAATGCTAAACAACAAAAAATATGTGTGAAAAGTGGAACAGTATATATTCAACGTCCACTTTTCATTTCTTTAAAAAAAAAAAAAAAGTCCACTTGTCATTGAAATTGACATACCCTCTTGTTAAAAAATAAAAACATAAAAAATTGACAAACCCAGCTACCTTTCACACTTCATGTAGACGGTGATTATTAGAGTATATATTTAGCTTGAGCTTAGTATAGTCAATCACGAAATCTGATTATATAAAAATGATAAATCTCTTTCATTTTTTTAATTTTCATTGTAATTAATAATGTAAATCTCATCGAATTAAAAATTACCTAAGTACTTAAAATTGACAATTTATGACCATATTTTTAAATTAAATTAAATATTATTTAATGATAGCAGGTGATTGTCAATTTATCTAACTAAACTATACATAAGACAAGTATGCAGTACACAATATAACAATAAATAAATGGAAAGTATTGTGTTTTAGGTATAGCAATTTTATTAAGCTCGAGAAATCTATATTTATATTAGTCATTTAATATATTTATATTTAGTTAATGTGAAATAATTTTTTTAATATAATATTCTTAATAATTTTTTAAGTGAAAACTTGACAAATATAATTTTTAATAAGAATAATTAACTCTTATAAATTTATAATATTCACTGGATCAATATAAAACTTTAAAGTCTGAAAAATATCTATTTCGGACGAAAAAATAAATTTGAAATTCGATAATTACTTATACTGGACTCAAAAAAGATAATTGAATCAAACATAATTTATAATGTAATAAGAAGTGGTGTAACGATCAATTAAAATTTGATATTAAATTGAGTTTTTAATATAAAATTTTAAAAATTAACTTGTTAATATTAAAAATTTATTTATATATTAATTACTTAATATATTTATATTTAATCAGTATAAAATATTTTTTTCATATAATATTCTTAACATAACATTTAAATATTATTTGAAATGACGAATACAAAAAAATTATAAAGTTAGGTTTATGTCATCCGGACTAAATAAATTTATGTAAATTTTTTTATTGATATATAAATTAATGAGTCTAATTAATAATTAAAATATGGTCTATGTCATATAATATATATAATATTAATAATTTTTTAAAAATGAAATCAAATCAATAGTTAAAGTGGAATTTATGTCATCTAAATATATATAATATTTTTATATATTTAGAATTTTGGTAGAGAAGTGAGGTATGAAGGCCCACTTTTCACCATATAAATCCACCACTAGTTATTTGGTTTGATAAAGTAATATAGTTTTCATATGTAATGAATACCAAACATGGCCACTAAGAGCCTATCGTCATAGCAAGGAGTTCAAACATTTCGAGTTGAATTCATTTACTTCTTATTTATAAGTATAATATATTAAAAATAAATATAATATCTTAAAAAAAATTATAATAAGAGTTGAATTGGTAGGATGGTATAGAATCATCTATTATTATTATTGCTGTAAGATTATTAATATTGTTATTTGTTATTATCATTATTATATTAATTAATTCAATTGTAATTAAAGTTATTGTTTCTTAAGTCAAGTAAACTTGATAATTCATGACCATGTTGATTATTTAGTTGAAAAGTATTAATTTGATATTTTAATTTAATTTACTTTTTTAAATGAAGAAGAAGGCGAAAGTAAGACAACGAGAAAATAGAATTGGTCAGTAGTCATTACAAGCTTATTGTATTTTTAATATGTTTTTCTCACATTGAAACAAACAACTCTCTTTGTTCCATTGGACAAGCTTAATGACATGAAATCTTAGATCTAGAAATTCCTTTGAAATCATTAGACACAAGAAATGACATGGTCATTGTGTCTGAAAATCAATTGGAATCCATCTCAAGCCCAATTCATGAAATAAAAGGCCAGTTGATGGCATTTTGGATGGACGATTCAAAATGATTGCAAATTTATTTAAATAAATTATTAATAAAAATTTACTAAATTTAAAGTTTTGTATAAGAATTGATTATAATTGTAATTAATTTTAAAAATAAGATAAAATTAAAAAAAAATTATAATTTTAAATAAAATAAAAAATGATATATAATTTTGAATTTTTAAGTCATTAGATCATTACTATTTTAAATAATTAGTTATTTAAAATAAAATTTTTAAATAAGTTTGTTCGTCAAATTATTAATTAATATTTTAATTTTGACTTATATATTAAAATTTTTTTTTCTTGTAACTGTTAATATTATGGAAAAGAAAAAAATAAATCAAATTTATGCACGGAATTGACGGGTGCACTTAACGAGCAATTTCGTTTGCCTCCTAAATATGGTTCGACTTTCAAAATCTTGGCCCCGCATTATTCATAAAATATTATTTAATTCTTAAAAATTAATAAAATTAATATTTAAATTTTTATAAAATAATTGGTGACTCTCCATATTTGATTTTATCACAATAATTAATTATTTTATTTATTTAACCTTTAAATATCATTAAAAATATAAAAATACTCTTAATTTTTCATGTCATTTCATTAAAATTTATTTAATTTTTTTCATAATTAAACTCTCATTTCTACACATAATTTTATTAACCACAACATTTATGTATAAATTTTATTTTCTTTAATTTCAATAAATTCAAAATTTACATAATTAATTAATTTATTAATTAAGCATAAAAAATAAAATAAAAAATAAAAAAATCACAGAAGAAAAAAAAACAGAATATGAGTTTTTATAAAGGAAAATGAAAAGAAAATGAAAGAAAATAAAGAAAAATAAAAAGAAAATAAAAGAAAAAAATATAAATATTAAAGATGAGAGTATTTTAGGAAAATAATTTATTTTAATTTATTTTTTATTTAATTTTTTATTATTTTAATAAAAAATTAAAAAAAAATCAACGAAATAATTAATTATTATAATAAAATAAAATTTCAGAAATCTAATAATTACTTTTTAAAAATATAAAAATTTAAATATTAAGTTTATTAAATCTCAATAACTAAATAATATTTTACCCTTCAATTTAATTTACATTCCAACTTCATCCATATTTTATAATTATAATATATTAATAAAATATTATCGATGGATCCATTTGTAATTTCACCCTCTTATTATTATTATTTTTTATAATTAATATCAAAACATTGAGCGCCCCATTCCTAGAATTTCATTTCTTTCGCCCATCATGTAATGTATAGTCAGTCCCCTTCACTTTATTTTCAACATCAGTATTGTCTGCCATTCATTCAATTGGACTTTTTTCATCATTGATTTGGTACAATTACACCTAAGCACGCATTTATATATATTTTATTTTTTCCTCCTTGCATGTGCGGATCCGATCCTATTGATTTTCCATGAAATCCTACTTAATCAGACCAAGAAATTTAATCAGATCAAATCATGTCAATTTAGATATTAAATTATTTTTTGATATTTATTAAGAGTGATTTGATTCGAACTGAGAAATTAAAATTAAAATCAGAATATTCAAATTTAATATAATTGAATTGGGTTATTTGTCTTATTGAAGAGCACTATATATAGTAATTGAATTTGATATAAAATAAAAATTTATTTAAATTTTGAAATTTTTAATTTTATAAAATTGATTATACCTAATTTAAATTAGGTTAAAATTGATAAAATATATAAATAAATTTTAAATATAAATGAGCGATATTAAATTGAAACTTTATATTTATTTTAATGTCAATCAAAGAAATATTCAAATTATTAAAAGCTCAAACTTGTAGATAGTTTATAACTTTAACACGTTCCTTTATCCGAAGCTGGTTGCGTTTAAGCATAACGAGAAACAAATGAAATTTTAATTAATAGAAACTTAATAAGAAGGGTGATTATAATTTAAAATTACCCTTTTTAGTTGGAGAGCTTTTGCTATATCAAGAAACTATCAAACCAAACCTTAAAGGATAAACTTAAATTTATAGGTGTTAGCAAACAATTTATAATTTTATTTTTATAAAAGAATTGATTATATTAGTAGATAGTATCTTTAATTGAATGATTTAATTTTATTTGAAAAAAAAAAAAAATAGAACATATCACTTTGTGGTGAAAACCCAAGTTGAAATCCAGTAGTGCAGGGCCAGCCCATCAAATCTCTAAAATTTCAAAACCTTTAGCCCTTTTAGACTAAATGGGCCTAGGCCCATTTTAGTGTTAAGGTTGACAATTTGAGTGTACACGCGCATGAGCACTATCGGAATTAAGGGGGCTAGGGATAGGTCTGATCCTCCTAAATTATATATATATATATATATACATTTTTTAATTGGCTTAAAAAAAAATTATATACAATTAATAATACTAAAATTATATATAAATTTTTAATTATTTTTTATAAAATTATATATAATTTATAATACTAAAATTTTTTATTAATTTAATTTTAACTCCATAATAAAACTTACTGATTTCATAATTGGCTTTGATGCCTGCCATCCATTGCGGCACGTCGTCTTACTAAAAACCACCCCGAAAGCTGGTTTTTGAGCAACATTTAATTTTTCATGTTCATATTAATTTAATGATTCAATAAATTAAATTAATTTACAGTTCAAAAAAATAATGTTTCATTAAATTGATGAAAAAATTCTAATCTATACCGTCATATTATATGACTCTTGGAGAAAATTAACTCAAAACTTTTTACCTTTCATAGTTCATAGTTCATACTCTTACAAGAAATGAAAAAAAAAAATTCTAGATGTTTGTGATCTCTAAAAGATCATATATAAAAATAATAGTTTTTTTAATGAGTATTAAAACGTATATAAATGTTCTAATATAATTAATGAGTCCAATCAATAATATTCAATGTTTAATTTAGTTTACACATATATATATATGATCTTAGAGGTCATTTTAATTTGCAAATAACCTCTAATATGAATAATGTTCAATCTTTGTTGATAAAAATGAAAAGAAAACATATAAAATGGTAATTAATAATTATAATTATTTTCCATATCCCCAAAAGTCCATTTCTCCACGCAATGAAAGCTGATTAATGGTGTGTACAGAAGTTGCAGTATTAGCATCTTCAAACCTCACAGCAGCAGCGACAGCAGCTCCTTTAGAAGAATCATCATTATTATTATTTCCAAGTAGTTCATGAGTTGCAGTAGGCATAAGCATAGGCATAGCCCATTCATTCAATTGTTGATTAGTACCCACCTCAAGGCCTGCTTCACATGTTTGTGGATATCTAAGACTTTCACTGCCTGCACTTTCACAATCCCTACCATTATTATTTGATGACATTAGTAATTGCTTAGCCATCACTGGAGAGTAGTTATGGTTTGTTGTTGGCAACAAGGTTGCTTGGGATTGGAAAAGAGAATATTGAGGTGTAGTAGTAGTAGTAGGTATGTGTGGGTAGTGATGAAGAGAAAGCTCAGGTTGGTGAATGTGATGAGTAGTGAGAGCATTGTGGTTGTGACGAAATAAAAATTGGTTCTCTCTCATTTGTATGAAATTTGTGTTATTATTATTATTGCGAGAGTGAATTGTTGATGTGTTGAGTCGTTGATGATCAGAAGAATTGATGCTTGTTTCTCCTTCATTGTTATTGCTAACCTTGAATAAATTCTTCTTCTTGAATACCCTACATACCACCCAACCATCCTCCTATTTCACATGCACAAGTACAAAATTAAATTAATTTCATCAACAACAACATATAGTTTATCAGGAAAAAATAAAAAAAAATAAAAATTATTGATACACTAGATGCTTAGTTAACTCACACATTCAATTATAATGTGAAAATAAAGTATAAAAAAACTAACATTTGAGCAAAATTATTTTTATAGCTATAGTTTTATAAATTTAGCGATGTACCAATTAGAAGCAATTAGAATATTAGATAATATTAAATTAGATATTAAGAAAAAAAATAGAGATAAATCTAAACTAAGTTGGGAGAAAGTGATTAAAGATAATTTAGTTGTTTTAAATATTTTTTCAAACATAACTTATGAGTGCATAGAATAAAAAAAAAAAAAAATTCATATAGCCGATCTCAATTAATTTGAGATTAAGATTTAGTTGAATTAAGTAGAGTTGTAATTTTATGAGATAATATTAATATAATTAATACTTATTTTTTTCATTTTCATTCATGTTGGTGAGGTGTATATACCTAGTGTCCTAATTAAGAGTACTCAACAGTCAGCATGATTAATTTATTCAATTCGGATAATTTATTTTATTTGGTGTCTTTTCTCTTATTCATGTATTTTTATATGTGTCATATTATTAATGAAAAATTATTAATTGTTAAAATATTTTGAAAAAAATGTAATGTGGCGTATATAAAATTATATGAAACAAGAGATAAAATATTAAATAAGACAAAATCTAGATTGCAATTTATTTACCATTCTATGAAATATTAATTATTATTTATAGAGAGATAATATGTGAGAGGAGAGCAAGAGAGATGAAAAGGTGACTTACAGAGGAGTTTCCATGAATATCATCATCAGCATCTTCAAGTCGATACTCATGCATAATCCAATCAGTCTTTTGGCCATGGGGAGCTCTTCCTCTATAGAAAACCAGAGTTTTTCTCATACCAATCTTCTTGTAGCTGTTCCTAATGCATTTATCCCTTCCTGTAGCCTTCCAAAACCCAGCATTTGTTGCTCTATTTGTTCTTGATCCTGTTGGGTATTTTCTGTCCTTGTGACTGAAAAAGTACCATTCATTTTGAGGTGTCGATCCAATTCTACATCTCTCTATCTCCCCAACATATATACAACCAAATTAATTCATTATTATTGCATAGTAATTATATAATATATATTTTTCAATTTTTGACAAATATATATAATAAAATTTTACTTTGAATAAGATAAATTTTGGGTATTTCTTTTTAAAATTAAGTTGCAATTATAGTTCAAATTTATAATACTGTGATCCTAAAATTATTGATATAATTAATACTGAATTTTAATTTAACGGTAATAAAATCATCTTTAAAATTAAGAGATTATAAATTTAATTTATAATTAAAAACAAAAAAAAATTATTGTCGACAATTAAGTCTAAATTCAACGTTAATTGACTCTCAATTTGAATCCCTCCTCTAATATTAAAAAAAAATAAATTAAACTTTTATTAGTTGCCTCTCTCTTTTAGGCGATCACTTATATTCTTTGACTAACAAGAACATTAAACACTTCACCATAGAAAGTAACATTAATCACCATAATTAAAGAAAAAAAAAAACAATGAAATTTGATGATCTAAAAGAAGATGATGAACAAAATATAGATTGTGGACTTTTACTCTATTATATATGCATTAATCCCCCATAATTAAATATATTCATAAAGATTTATAGTGTGAAATTTTATCATACAACAAAATTTTCATGTTTTTCAAGCAAATTGGGAGAATCAGAATTTTATTTTTAAAACTATAATTAGATTAAAATTAGCAATTAAAAATTAATTTACTGATTAAAATATATATATATATATGGTAAATACCTTGCAACTCCCAAGGCTCCATTTTATTGAGGTCCACCTCTCTAATGACCTCCATATCAAACTTCTGAAATGAAACTTTCTTCTTCAAGTAGTAATGAAGCAACTCTTCATCCGTCGGATGGAACCGGAATCCCGGAGGCACACCACCACTACCGCCACCACTAGATGAAGCCATTATCATATGTAAGACAATAATCAGCTTAATTATAGAATTGGTTACTTGATATCAATTTCTTTCTACGTACAATATGGTTTATATATATAGAATTATTGCAATCCAATCCTCAATTCCTAGAGCTACAGCCTATAGTATTATAACTTATAATTAAGTAGTCAAAATTATTGAAAGTCAATTAATCAATAAACGATCCCGAGGAAGTAATAAAAAATAATAAAATTATATATTTTCCAACCCTACATTGCTTTGAGAACAATCAAAAGGGTTTTTCTTCAAGAAAGTGATAAATCCTGGTTTATTGTAATATTAAATAATATTTTATAGAGAGGATTTGTTTGTTTCCAAAGCAAGAATTGGAAAAACAGCTTAAGGGGGTTCTTGGGATTTTCGCGCTTGATTGGCATTTTCATATTTTATGTAACAACAGTAGGAGACGCAGTCGCCATAGCTTGAGCTCTAGCACATGTGGGAGGGTGTAT
This sequence comes from Aleurites moluccanus, assembly GCA_948193065.1. NCBI lineage: Eukaryota > Viridiplantae > Streptophyta > Magnoliopsida > Malpighiales > Euphorbiaceae > Aleurites > Aleurites moluccanus. Next base: position 43,216 of record CANXYC011603727.1, read on the forward strand.
GCATGACCTTTCAGATTAATTTTCTTGATTCACTTTTACGCTTTCTTTCTGTATTTTCTGTTATTTTATTATACTTCACATATTAATTGTCCAAAGGATCTTAATTTAGAGTATAAACTAATAATCTTTTTTTTTCAAACTTTGATTTTTTATTTTTATATTCCAAAATTTCAGTTAAGGAGATATAAACTCTTTATTTCTTATTTTATACTATCATGAATATACTTGCTGGCATAATAACTTTTATTTTTTGATACATCGGAATTGGTGAGGAAAGAGAGGCTGCTAGTTGCACAATGACTTCATGTTGGCATTTTCATTAATTGAAATTTAGAGAATTATTGCATAGTTTCAGAAATTTGTAATCTTGCTAGCTCCTTCTAATTCCTGCTGTAATTTGAAAACTGGTCATAAGCTTCTTTAATATCCCAATTTTTGAACAAACAATTTGGATATAGTTGAATAGTTGGCCCTTCATCCACTGTTCTGTTAAAAATATCTATACTTAGTTGGGGTAGCATCACCTAGTTATGGAAGTTTTTCATTATTGGAATCCTCTTAAATTCAAGTGTCTGAAGCATAGTTGAAAAGTTATAAGATATAATTATACTTTTAGTTTGGTTGTCAATTCGCAAAAGCTGATAATAATGGTGGAGATACAAATTAGAATGGTACTTAAAATCAAAATAAAAGTGAAAGAATTAAAAGCAATGTTAACTTTTGAAAGAGGACTTAAACTTCATCTGTTGAAAAAGAAATTTGCTTTGCTATTCCAAGAAAATTCCAGAATTTCTATATTCTGTACTGACAAAGCAAACGCAAATTGCTTATATGGATTCAGCTATTCCCACCCCACAAGATTCTTCTCACACTCTCATTTATCTTTTTTAGAGTATTTAATGTTTAATTACAAGTTGGCTGTAATTAATTTTTCTTTAACCCTTTTTCTTTCCCGAACATAATAAATATACAAAGTGTTAGTCCACTATATAAGTTCTGCTTATTTTTATTAGTAATTTTTTTTTAAGAAAATGAAAGTCAGCTGTATAAAAGAAATAATAATTTTTAAAAATAAAAATAATGATTTAGATTTAAATAAAAATTTATTTTTACAAATTATAGTAAATTTATAGATAAATTTTAGTTTATATATATTTTTTAGTTTATATATATTTTTAGTTCTTTTGGTTAAAAATTTATCTTTTTCTAAATTTAATAAAATTACAATAGGAAAATACTTACTATAAAAATAATATATTTGACTTGATAAATAGTAAATATATATATATATTTTATGAAAAATAATAAATATTTTTTTAAAAAATAAAAAATAGTGGATTTCCATATAATGATAATATTAATTATTTATAAATCATTTGAATGAATATTCTTTTAAATTAGTGATAAAACAAGTAATATATATATTTAAATTTTATGACTTGAATATCTAGCATATTTTTTAAATTTTATAAGATTATAAAATAAATTTATAAATTTTGGGATTGCAACTACACATATCATAAAAATTAAAATTTTATTTGCTTTTTCCGAAAAAATTAAAAAATTTAAAATTTATTTATAATACAAATGATTAAAATTGATATTTTAAGAAAAAAATTAATGACAATTAACTTGTAATTCAGCATTAAATACTCTAAAATTATGTTTGGATGCATATATTTATATTTGAAAATTTGATTTTAAATTTCATATTTAAAATCTATGATTTAAAATCTATATATTTATAAATTTCTTATATGAAAAGGGTAAAAAATTTAAAATTATATATTTTAAATTAAAAAAAAATTGAGATTTTAAGTTAAAAATAAAGATAATATATTTGAAATAATAAGATTAAAAAAAAATATTTAAAATATTAAACTTTTAAAGGGTTAAATTTCACTATAGATTTGAATCAAATTTAAATTCACTTAATCTTAATAATCCAAACAAGAGATTTGATCCAAATTTAAATTCATAATCCAAATTCTTATCATTTAAATAAATCATAAAAAATATTATGAAAGTAAGGAAAATTTGAAAGAGTTTATATACAGACAATTTTATAAACTCAGCATAGAATTCTGAGAGATGACATATTCTCGATTTGGATAAATTCACTTTTCATTTCATAAAATATAAATACACACGAGTGAGTTAAGTGTAACCACATTTATATACTCCACAGATACAACACAAGTAACATATTAACTTCAGGCATTGGTAAGATACAACAAAGGATGCTGGAGCAGTTGAAGTAGGCCACATCAGGGGAGTATATATTACTTGCTTTAGCATCGTCAAAAGACCGAGAATAACAACTTATTGTTCAATCAAAAGAGAAATTCCGTTGGGAAGATGAATATGATATTAACACCTTGCTCTTTGCTCACTCAACAAGATGTTCTTGAAGAAAGCAGGAATATCAAACCCTGATCCAAAACCAACATTTTTTTTTATGTGCAATTCAGCATGAACTTCGTATTTCCATCTAGCTGAATCCTGCCTGCCTCTCCCACTTAAGGTCTGAAGAAAACTCCGTGAAAGCAGCCCGGGGATCACCATTTGAAATAGACAAGTAGTAATGAGCAGTCCCATCATCAACTTGCATGCTTCTCCTTAAAGAGTCGAGAACCCTTCTCTTGCCTTGGTTTGAAGGTACCCTGTTTGACAAACAGCAGAGCCTTCTGTTAGGCTCACCCTCAAGATACAGAACTGCCACTTCCCTTTTTGCATAGGTATCAAGCTCAATGTAGCATGTGCAATTCATGAGAAGATCTGGATTACTTATAGGAATCAATAGCCTATCCCTGGAATATATGCCGTGGTCACTCATCATGTTATTTAATCGTTTTATGTCCATAACCTGTAGATAGAGGAAAATATATCGTATACATTATTCAAATGCAAAAAACTTCCATAATCTTAAAAGGATTAAAATAAAATTGTTCAGGAAAGTTAACTTCCTAGTTGAGAAAAAGATTATGATTGGGGTGTGTGGGAGGAAGAGAAGTCTAAGATCCAACTTCCAATTTCATTCTGCATCCAATCACCCCTCCTTGGAGTGCCATTTTTCAATTCCCGAACTCTTAATACAGAATTGACTTGTATCCAAGGCAATATATATAATTTTGAAATTTCTTTTTCCCAGTTAATCATCCATATAAAAAGGAGTGGAGAAAAATCTTTGAATTACTTTACAGAAAAGACAGCAAAGAACACATAGAAAAGTTGATTACAAACTACAATTTGCCTCAGTATCCAAACATAATCAGAGGCTCGGTTATACCTTTTCTTTGAGTTATAAGTTCAGGATGCAAAACTAAGGAACCATGCAAGCTAATCCTCTCTACCCCAATGAACTAGCTGGCAGCCACATGATTAATTGAATTTACCAAGAGGTTGGCTAGATCTACTGAATAAGTATTACCAAGAGGTTGCCCTTCTCTCCTAGGTTCATAACATCTTGTTTGTTTGGTGCTTCTAGAAATAGAAATTCTAATTTACTACTTGATATCTAGATTCTAGGCCATCCCATTGGACATATACGTAATTTTATCTGCGGCCTCAACTCTATAGAATGAGTCCAAATCATTACATCACATTCAGTGAGCTAAGCTCTCATATACTTTTAGATGAAGAACCTGCACAATTCCATATATACTCTCATTCTATTCTTTGTTTTGCCCCAAAACGCAACTTTAACACCTATATCAAGCACCAGCAAACTCTACAGATAGCATCCATCGCCCTCATGAAGTATCAATGATTTGAAAAAGAAAACATGGTAACACTGATGAGCTCCACTAACCAACCAACCATGAGGTTATCAATCACTTATGAATGTTCACCAAAGACAGCAATTTGCCTTTCCTGACTTGCATTCTACTAAAAGCTATAGAAATGAGCTCCTCAAGCAACTTCACATCCCACCTCAGTGATACCATTTCTCCTTAAATATCTCTATAGATAATACCTTCTTTCCCCATAATTTTTGAAGTAATTTTCTGTGAGTAAAACTCAACATAGAGTAATATCAATTAACTAAAGTACATGACTAAGCTTGCTTTTTAGGCCTTTTTGCAGTTTTGCTATTAACACGAAACACTCGAGAGAAATCAACTTGAACAATTAAACCAAATGAAAACCTAAGTTAAATTTCCATACTTTGATACTGTGAATAAATTCACTCCTAAAAGGTCCAGATTTTTCCCAATTTTTAATAATTAAAAGAAGATATCAAATTCTACGATACCTGAACAGAATACTTAACGGCGAGACTAGCAACGGTATCCCCTCTCACAATCTTATGCGAAATAGCGAACTTCCAGATGCCATTATCTCTCCAGAAACTTCCAGACACCGGCTTCCCTACCACATCCTTCAATTTCCACGGACTCATAAACGCGCTCCTCACAATCTTATCATCAGAAGCCACCGAGTTCCACACTCTGCACACGCAGCTCGCCCGTGCCAAATCCGCCACCGGAAGCTTTTGAAAGATCAGCCGTAGAGTGTCCCGGCACGTGAGCGCCGAGAAGTGGGAGTTCAACGGAGAGATGGTGATTGTGATCTCAGCCGAGATGCTGTTTAAAGATTCGGGGGGGTTGAGGTGCTGTGTGAGAATAGGGATGGGATCATCTTCGTCTTTGTCGCCACAGCAGCCCATCGTTTTAGAGAGACAGAGAGAGACGGAGTACAATAAACTAATAGGAGTTGAATGGTAGGCGAGTCCCCACGCCAGACGCAAGCCATTGACGTTTAACGTTAGTACATTCGCATCATAATGTCGTTTTTGGCAAAAGTAGAACCGTTTTGTCTTTTCTCATGTGCCATTCTCTATTTAAGGGATTATATTGGATAATTCTACCATTTTGCTAGATGCATTTATTTTGGAGATTACGTTAGAAACATGTTCTAATGTAAGATTTTGGATTCATAGTTTCATACGAATCAAATTTATCCATAATATATCACCCAAAACCTGACTTATTATAAAGAATATTTACTTTTTATAAGAGGTTAGGTTCAGATTAGAATCCTTCCTCCTCACTAAATAATCTAAATAATAAATTAATATCATTTCTCAATGCTAAAAAAAATAAAATAAAAAAGAAATTAATCCATAGATGGAGCCTACTTGTATATTCATTTACACAGTACTTGAAATTTGTGTTAGGTAAAAACTCAAACTTTAGCATCCTAGAATTTTCTTTTATTAAAGTGTTAATTATAATTTTTTGATAAAATAATTTAATACATTAAATTTTTTGTGACTTTTCAAAAATATATTAATTTTCTTTTTAATAAACGTTATAATATATTATTAGATCATTTCGTTCAATTTTACTTTTAATCAATTATTAGTCAATCTTACATAAAAAGACAGAAATACTATTATTCTTTAATTTTAATTAATTATATTCTATTTTTCTTTTTAATTTTTTTTTTGAAGATTAAAAATATATTTTCATACTTTTAATAAATTTTAAAATAAAAATATTTAAAAATAACAAATAAAAAATAAAAATATTTTTTAAAAAATATTTTTTACTTTTTATTTTTAAATTTGTCAAAAATATGAAAATGAATTTTTTATTTATATTAAAAAATTTAAGAAGAAATAATTTAATTAATAATTTAATTTCTT